>CAMRHE010000068.1:5017500-5227500 GCA_947044405.1 Leptodactylus fallax | reverse complement strand
GGTCCCAATATCTGACCCGCTGACTATATACAGTATATACCCAGGTCCCAATATCTGAGCCGCCGACTATATACAGTATATACCCAGGTCCCAATATCTGAGCCGCCGACTATATACAGTATATACACAGGTCCCAATATCTGACCCGCTGTCTATATACAGTATATACCCAGGTCCCAATATCTGAGCCGCCGACTATATACAGTATATACACAGGTCCCAATATCTGAGCCGCCGACTATACAGTATATACCCAGGTCCCAATATCTGAGCCGCTGACTATATACAGTATATACCCAGGTCCCAATATCTGAGCCGCCGACTATATACAGTATATACCCAGGTCCCAATATCTGACCCGCTGTCTATATACAGTATATACCCAGGTCCCAATATCTGAGCCGCTGACTATATACAGTATATACACAGGTCCCAATATCTGAGCCGCCAATATACAGTATATACCCAGGTCCCAATATCTGACCCGCTGACTATATACAGTATATACACAGGTCCCAATATCTGAGCCGCCGACTATATACAGTATATACACAGGTCCCAATATCTGAGCCGCTGACTATATACAGTATATACACAGGTCCCAATATCTGACCCACTGACTATATACAGTATATACACAGGTCCCAATATCTGAGCCGCTGACTATATACAGTATATACACAGGTCCCAATATCTGAGCCGCTGACTATATACAGTATATACACAGGTCCCAATATCTGACCCGCTGACTATATACAGTATATACCCAGGTCCCAGCCTTCTTATCATATTCCGCCATATCTGACCCGCCGTCTATATACAGTATATACACCCAGGTCCCAATATCTGACCGCTGACTATATACAGTATATACACCAGGTCCCAATATCTGAGCCGCTGACTATATACAGTATATACAGGCAGGTCCCAATATCTGAGCCGCTGACTATATACAGTATATACACAGGTCCCAATATCTGAGCCGCTGACTATATACAGTATATACACAGGTCCCAATATCTGAGCCGCTGACTATATACAGTATATACACAGGTCCCAATATCTGACCCGCTGACTATATACAGTATATACACAGGTCCCAATATCTGACCCGCTGACTATATACAGTATATACACAGGTCCCAATATCTGAGCCGCCGACTATATACAGTATATACACAGGTCCCAATATCTGAGCCGCTGACTATATACAGTATATACACAGGTCCCAATATCTGACCCACTGACTATATACAGTATATACACAGGTCCCAATATCTGACCCACTGACTATATACAGTATATACACAGGTCCCAATATCTGAGCCGCTGACTATATACAGTATATACACAGGTCCCAATATCTGAGCCGCTGACTATATACAGTATATACACAGGTCCCAATATCTGAGCCGCTGACTATATACAGTATATACACAGGTCCCAATATCTGAGCCGCTGACTATATACAGTATATACACAGGTCCCAATATCTGAGCCGCTGACTATATACAGTATATACACAGGTCCCAATATCTGAGCCGCTGACTATATACAGTATATACACAGGTCCCAATATCTGAGCCGCTGACTATATACAGTATATACACAGGTCCCAATATCTGAGCCGCTGACTATATACAGTATATACACAGGTCCCAATATCTGAGCCGCTGACTATATACAGTATATACCCAGGTCCCAATATCTGACCCGCTGACTATATACAGTATATACACAGGTCCCAATATCTGAGCCGCTGACTATATACAGTATATACACAGGTCCCAATATCTGAGCCGCTGACTATATACAGTATATACACAGGTCCCAATATCTGAGCCGCTGACTATATACAGTATATACACAGGTCCCAATATCTGAGCCGCCGACTATATACAGTATATACACAGGTCCCAATATCTGAGCCGCTGACTATATACAGTATATACACAGGTCCCAATATCTGACCCGCTGCTATATACAGTATATACACAGGTCCCAATATCTGACCCGCTGACTATATACAGTATATACCCAGGTCCCAATATCTGAGCCGCTGACTATATACAGTATATACCCAGGTCCCAATATCTGAGCCGCTGACTATATACAGTATATACATAGGTCCCAATATCTGAGCCGCCGACTATATACAGTATATACATAGGTCCCAATATCTGAGCCGCCGACTATATACAGTATATACACAGGTCCCAATATCTGAGCCGCCGACTATATACAGTATATACCCAGGTCCCAATATCTGAGCCGCCGACTATATACAGTATATACCCAGGTCCCAATATCTGAGCCGCCGACTATACAGTATATACCCAGGTCCCCATATCTGGCCCTGACGTTACGTATATACACGGTCCCATTCTGGCCACTACTATATACAGTATATACACAGGTCCCAATAACTGAGCCGCCGACTATATACAGTATATACCCAGGTCCCAATATCTGAGCCGCCAATATACAGTATATACCCAGGTCCCAATATCTGAGCCGCTGACTATATACAGTATATACACAGGTCCCAATATCTGAGCTGCCGACTATATACAGTATATACACAGGTCCCAATATCTGACCCGCTGACTATATACAGTATATACCCAGGTCCCAATATCTGAGCCGCTGACTATATACAGTATATACACAGGTCCCAATATCTGAGCCGCCGACTATATACAGTATATACACAGGTCCCAATATCTGACCCGCTGTCTATATACAGTATATACCCAGGTCCCAATATCTGAGCGCCGACAATATACAGTATATACTCAGGTCCCAATATCTGACCCGCTGTCTATATACAGTATATACCCAGGTCCCAATATCTGAGCCGCTGACTATATACAGTATATACACAGGTCCCAATATTTGAGCCGCTGACTATATACAGTATATACCCAGGTCCCAATATCTGAGCCGCTGACTATATACAGTATATACACAGGTCCCAATATCTGACCCGCTGACTATATACAGTATATACCCAGGTCCCAATATCTGAGCCGCCGACTATATACAGTATATACACAGGTCCCAATATCTGAGCCGCCGACTATATACAGTATATACCCAGGTCCCAATATCTGAGCCGCCGACTATATACAGTATATACCCAGGTCCCAATATCTGAGCCGCCGACTATATACAGTATATACACAGGTCCCAATATCTGACCCGCTGTCTATATACAGTATATACCCAGGTCCCAATATCTGAGCCGCGACTATATACAGTATATACACAGGTCCCAATATCTGAGCCGCCGACTATACAGTATATACCAGGTCCCAATATCTGAGCCGCTGACTATATACAGTATATACCCAGGTCCCAATATCTGAGCCGCGACTATATACAGTATATACCCAGGTCCCAATATCTGACCGCTGTCTATATACAGTATATACCCAGGTCCCAATATCTGAGCCGCTGACTATATACAGTATATACACAGGTCCCAATATCTGAGCCCCAATATACAGTATATACCCAGGTCCCAATATCTGAGCCGCTGACTATATACAGTATATACACAGGTCCCAATATCTGACCCGCTGACTATATACAGTATATACCCAGGTCCCAATATCTGAGCCGCGACTATATACAGTATATACACAGGTCCCAATATCTGACCGCTGTCTATATACAGTATATACCCAGGTCCCAATATCTGAGCCGCCGACTATATACAGTATATACACAGGTCCCAATATCTGAGCCGCCGACTATACAGTATATACCCAGGTCCCAATATCTGCCCGTGTCTATATACAGTATATACCCAGGTCCCAATATCTGAGCCGCTGACTATATACAGTATATACACAGGTCCCAATATCTGAGCCGCCAATATACAGTATATACCCAGGTCCCAATATCTGAGCCGCTGACTATATACAGTATATACACAGGTCCCAATATCTGACCCGCTGACTATATACAGTATATACCCAGGTCCCAATATCTGAGCCGCTGACTATATACAGTATATACACAGGTCCCAATATCTGACCCGCTGACTATATACAGTATATACACAGGTCCCAATATCTGAGCCGCTGACTATATACAGTATATACACAGGTCCCAATATCTGAGCTGCCGACTATATACAGTATATACACAGGTCCCAATATCTGACCCGCTGACTATATACAGTATATACCCAGGTCCCAATATCTGAGCCGCCGACAATATACAGTATATACACAGGTCCCAATATCTGAGCCGCTGACTATATACAGTATATACACAGGTCCCAATATCTGAGCCGCTGACTATATACAGTATATACCCAGGTCCCAATATCTGAGCCGCTGACTATATACAGTATATACACAGGTCCCAATATCTGAGCCGCCGACTATATACAGTATATACCCAGGTCCCAATATCTGAGCCGCCGACTATATACAGTATATACACAGGTCCCAATATCTGAGCGCGACTATATACAGTATATACCCAGGTCCCAATATCTGACCCGCTGACTATATACAGTATATACACAGGTCCCAATATCTGAGCCGCTGACTATATACAGTATATACACAGGTCCCAATATCTGAGCCGCTGACTATATACAGTATATACACAGGTCCCAATATCTGACCCGCTGACTATATACAGTATATACACAGGTCCCAATATCTGAGCCGCTGACTATATACAGTATATACACAGGTCCCAATATCTGAGCTGCCGACTATATACAGTATATACACAGGTCCCAATATCTGACCCGCTGACTATATACAGTATATACCCAGGTCCCAATATCTGAGCCGCCGACAATATACAGTATATACACAGGTCCCAATATCTGAGCCGCTGACTATATACAGTATATACACAGGTCCCAATATCTGAGCCGCTGACTATATACAGTATATACCCAGGTCCCAATATCTGAGCCGCTGACTATATACAGTATATACACAGGTCCCAATATCTGAGCCGCCGACTATATACAGTATATACCCAGGTCCCAATATCTGAGCGCGACTATATACAGTATATACACAGGTCCCAATATCTGAGCCGCCGACTATATACAGTATATACCCAGGTCCCAATATCTGAGCCGCCGACTATATACAGTATATACACAGGTCCCAATATCTGAGCCGCCGACTATATACAGTATATACACAGGTCCCAATATCTGAGCCGCTGTCTATATACAGTATATACCCAGGTCCCAATATCTGAGCCGCTGTCTATATACAGTATATACACAGGTCCCAATATCTGACGCGACTATATACAGTATATACACCAGGTCCCAATATCTGAGCCGCTGACTATATACAGTATATACACAGGTCCCAATATCTGACCCGCTGACTATATACAGTATATACCCAGGTCCCAATATCTGCCCGTGTCTATATACAGTATATACCCAGGTCCCAATATCTGAGCCGCTGACTATATACAGTATATACACAGGTCCCAATATCTGAGCCGCTGACTATATACAGTATATACACAGGTCCCAATATCTGAGCCGCTGACTATATACAGTATATACACAGGTCCCAATATCTGACCCGCTGACTATATACAG
The DNA here is from genome assembly GCA_947044405.1 of Leptodactylus fallax. Taxonomy (NCBI): domain Eukaryota; kingdom Metazoa; phylum Chordata; class Amphibia; order Anura; family Leptodactylidae; genus Leptodactylus; species Leptodactylus fallax. The sequence goes on along the minus strand of CAMRHE010000068.1, from coordinate 5,221,901 downwards.
TATATACACAGGTCCCAATATCTGACCCGCTGACTATATACAGTATATACACAGGTCCCAATATCTGACCCGCTGACTATATACAGTATATACACAGGTCCCAATATCTGAGCCGCCGACTATATACAGTATATACTCAGGTCCCAATATCTGAGCCGCTGACTATATACAGTATATACACAGGTCCCAATATCTGAGCCGCTGACTATATACAGTATATACACAGGTCCCAATATCTGAGCCGCTGACTATATACAGTATATACACAGGTCCCAATATCTGAGCCGCCGACTATATACAGTATATACACAGGTCCCAATATCTGAGCCGCCGACAATATACAGTATATACCCAGGTCCCAATATCTGACCCGCTGACTATATACAGTATATACACAGGTCCCAATATCTGAGCCGCTGACTATATACAGTATATACACAGGTCCCAATATCTGAGCCGCTGACTATATACAGTATATACACAGGTCCCAATATCTGAGCCGCTGACTATATACAGTATATACACAGGTCCCAATATCTGAGCCGCCGACTATATACAGTATATACCCAGGTCCCAATATCTGACCCGCCGACTATATACAGTATATACACAGGTCCCAATATCTGAGCCGCCGACAATATACAGTATATACCCAGGTCCCAATATCTGACCCGCTGACTATATACAGTATATACACAGGTCCCAATATCTGAGCCGCTGACTATATACAGTATATACACAGGTCCCAATATCTGAGCCGCTGACTATATACAGTATATACACAGGTCCCAATATCTGAGCCGCCGACTATATACAGTATATACACAGGTCCCAATATCTGAGCCGCTGACTATATACAGTATATACCCAGGTCCCAATATCTGAGCCGCTGACGATATACAGTATATACCCAGGTCCCAATATCTGACCCGCCGACTATATACAGTATATACACAGGTCCCAATATCTGAGCCGCCGACTATATACAGTATATACCCAGGTCCCAATATCTGAGCCGCCGACTATATACAGTATATACCCAGGTCCCAATATCTGAGCCGCTGACTATATACAGTATATACACAGGTCCCAATATCTGAGCCGCTGACTATATACAGTATATACACAGGTCCCAATATCTGAGCCGCCGACTATATACAGTATATACACAGGTCCCAATATCTGAGCCGCTGACTATATACAGTATATACCCAGGTCCCAATATCTGAGCCGCTGACGATATACAGTATATACACAGGTCCCAATATCTGACCCGCTGTCTATATACAGTATATACACAGGTCCCAATATCTGACCCGCTGTCTATATACAATATATACCCAGGTCCCAATATCTGAGCCGCTGACGATATACAGTATATACACAGGTCCCAATATCTGACCCGCTGTCTATATACAGTATATACAAAGGTTGTAATATCTGAGCCGCTGACTATATACAGTATATACACAGGTCTCAATATCTGAGCCGCCGACTATATACAGTATATACACAGGTCCCAATATCTGACCCGCTGTCTATATACAGTATATACACAGGTCCCAATATCTGAGCCGCTGACTATATACAGTATATACACAGTTCCCAATATCTGACCCAACTACTATATACAGTATATACACAGGTCCCAATATCTGACCCGCTGTCTATATACAGTATATACACAGGTCCCAATATCTGACCCGCTGTCTATATACAGTATATACACAGGTCCCAATATCTGATCATGGCCCTCAGCAGTCACAGAGACTTCATGGCATTATGGGTAATGTGATAGTATCAGCAGCGGCTACAAAGAATCCACATTGTGGAGAGGAGATGGAGGCAGATAGCAACAATGACAAAAATCACTGAGCGGATACATTGTATATATACACAACAATAAGATACATCATACTGTATATACACAAATACATAACAGACAGGGGAAGATGTGCAGCCTTCTATCTATCTCTACTTATCTATCTATTCATCCAATATCTAATATCCATCCATTTACAGTATGTATCTATCCTTCCCATATGCATTTATCTATCCCCTATGTTTCTAAGTATCTATAAATTCTCTCTCTCACTATCTATATATCTATCTATACATCCACCCCATATGTATTTATATATCCCATATTTTACCATCTATCAATTCTGACTATCCCACATGTTTCTTTCTATTTATTTATCTCATATGTCTGTCTTTCTACATCTAATATCTATCTATCCATCTGATATTGTTATACTATCTCATATCTATTTATTAATCTTTCTTTATATCTATCGAATCTGACTATACCATATCTATCCCATATCTATGATATTTAGGCCAATATTACATCCATTGTACCAGTATCTGCCCCACACACTATACATTAGACTGAGCGCTGCCCATAGGAGATGCTTTCTATAGGTGCCTGCTGCTATACCGCCATACACCTGCATACAATCTCAGTGACCCAGCCGGTTAACCCCTACCATGATGGAATCTCCATTGCACATACCCCCTGGGTCTGCCTTGCTCCTTGCTATGTACTGGATGCTGCAGTATGGCATCCCTATCAGTGCCCTGGCAGCACACTGCACCCCGTGTCCTCTCCTCTTACCTTGCACTGGGTGCTGCAGAGCTGAAATCAGGGCCAGCATCAGTAACAGCAACGCTGAGCATCTGCTCCATGCTGTTCCTTGAGGTGGGAATCTGCATACAGTCCATTCCTGGGCCACCATGGAAAAGAAGCCTTGACCTGCCCCACCAGGCCACTTCTCAGCAGGAGACATTAGTGGGGGCGCAGCCTGTACCCAGGAGGCAGGAGACGCAGTCACCCCTTGGATCATTAGATGTCATTGGTGCATGGGGCTCCCCTGGGTGCTTGCAGGTTGCTGCAGTGCTAGGTGCTCCTCATGGCAGCCAAGGTGGCAGCTCTGCTGACAGGTGACCCAGGTGGACCCGCTGTGGCCCCGCTATGGCCAGCTGGAGGTGTGGTCATTCAGTGTTTCTGTTGCTCTGGGGATGCAACTGTTACTGCAGCTTGGAAACGTCTTTTCATTGAGAAAGAGATCACGTAGCAACAACCAGCTAAAAAAAACGCATTCACAGCAGCCAGAACCGGCAGAACCCTGGCGCCCTCTGCTGGTCAGGCTGGGGAAGGGCAGGTGCAGGACCTTGGAGATCCCACAGAGCAGCCCCAGATACTGGAGGAGCTGACATGTAGTGGGTGAGGAGGACAGAGCCTGAGCTGGGAGGGAGGGAGGAGAAGACCAGTGGACATACCTGCAGAGAGCCAAGCACAGGGCTCAGGTGGAGACTCAGGCTGCTGCCATCTAGTGGCAGTGCTGAAATATGGCAGTCTGGGATAGATTGTGCACTGGGGTTAGGATAACCAGGTGTTCTATATCATATGCAACTAATGGTCTGCTCTAAATCCACAATAATAAAAATATAAAGACAAAAAAATAAAAATATAAAAACAATTAAAATACTGTAATAAAGTTATATATATATTACACACACACAGACACACACATATATATATATATATATATATATATAAGCGCTATTTCCTATGCAACTGTTCATCTACTCCAAATCCAAAAGAGTAGATGTAAGATCTCATGTTATAATAACCATAGCATTGCGGCCTCGGTATAAAGTTTTCGCTCCTTCATATTGGCTCGATCGGGTTTGTAATTCTTTTCTTCCTCTCATTTTGGTCAACAATATAACTAAAAGCAATGATGACGTCATGTAACTTTCCTGGCACAGCCATGGCATAGCGCCCAACTGAGGACTGAAAGGGATAAACTCTGCATGCCATGCTGAAATGTCATAAGCCACGCCCACAACGCCACCCCTGGGCCCCACCCATTCCCCCATCTCTCTTTGTGCCCCCCCACAGTATAATGTCTCCGTCTATGTGACCTCCATACTATACTTAAAGGGAGTTGTCACCACCAAAACCACATTTAACCCAGTAGCGTAGAGTGCTCGGGTGGGGAGTGCAGAGCGATCGTGTGTTTGTAGAAGACATTAAACTGATTTTTATTCTATGCAGTTGAGCTAAGGGGAGGCCGAACATCACGACAAGATCTTCCTCTCGCAACAACACTGATGTCACCAGAGCTTTCCCCGCCTCCTCCTGAGGAAGGCCTTGCTGCGATGCTCGGCCCCCCAGAACCCGCCCCCGGTACACTCTTAGCTTTGCATAGGAATAAAAAGCAGCTTTTCATCAAAATTAGGTGTCACGATACACACGATAGCTCTGTACTCACCGCTCTGTACTCACCCGCTCTGTACTCACCGCTCTCTACTCACCGCTCTCTACTCACCGCTCTCTACTCACCGCTCTCTACTCACCACTCTCTACTCACCGCTCTGTACTCACCCCGCTCTGTACTCACCGCTCCGAGCTCTGTACTCACCACTCTGTACTCACCGCTTCGAGCTCTGTACTCACCACTCTGTACTCACCGCTCCGAGCTCTGTACTCACCACTCTGTACTCACCGCTCTGAGCTCTGTACTCACCACTCTCTACTCACCGCTCTGGTACTCACCACTCTGTACTCACCGCTTCGAGCTCTGTACTCACCGCTCCGAGCTCTGTACTCACCGCTCTGAGCTCTGTACTCACCACTCTGAGCTCTGTACTCACCGCTCTGTACTCACCGCTCTGTACTCACCGCTCTGAGCTCTGTACTCACCGCTCCGAGCTCTGTACTCACCGCTCCGAGCTCTGTACTCACCGCTCCGAGCTCTGTACTCACCGCTCCGAGCTCTGTACTCACCTCTCCGAGCTCTGTACTCACCACTCTCTACTCACCGCTCCGAGCTCTGTACTCACCACTCTCTACTCACCACTCTGTACTCACCGCTCTCGAGCTCTGTACTCACCACTCTGTACTCACCGCTCCGAGCTCTGTACTCACCGCTCTGTACTCACCGCTCCGAGCTCTGTACTCACCACTCTCTACTCACCACTCTGTACTCACCGCTTCGAGCTCTGTACTCACCCCACTCTGTACTCACCGCTCCGAGCTCTGTACTCACCGCTCTGAGCTCTGTACTCACCACTCTGTACTCACCGCTCCGAGCTCTGTACTCACCATGTACTCACCGCTCTTGTACTCACCGCTCTGTACTCACCACTCTGTACTCACCACTCTGTACTCACCCCGAGCTCTGTACTCACCACTCTGTAATCCACGCTCTGAGCTCTGTACTCACCGCTCTGAGCTCTGTACAGTACTGGGGCTGGTTTAATAACGTTTTTGGTGCTGACAGACTCCCTTAAAGGGATTCTCCAGAGAGTCTGCGGACACTTCCTCCAGGGTTTTCAAGCAATGAACCCAAGGCTGGGCTGGTTCTGACCCCAGGTCATGTGATCGTGACCAGCCCCTGGCCCCAGGGACGCTCCGCCTCCTCTCTCTCTCTTCTTTGACTATGGGGCTGCTTTACTATAATAATGATCTAGTCTGCTAGTCCCCATAGTACAGGTAACTAGCAGAGAAGAGGGAGCGACTCAGGGGCCGGGTACTGGTTCCAGGGTCCAAATCCCCCTGGAACTCCTGGGTTTTGCCATAACCCCCCAGAGAAGTGCTCACAGACTCCCTTTAAAGAGGTTGTGGGGAGGGTTCTCGGGATCTCATCGGTCAGACCCCCACTGATCAGGCATTTAGCCTCGATCCTATGGATGATAAATACTTTTCGTGGCATAGCCCCTTTAAATTTTGCAGCCTTAGATTCCCCCAGCTTTGTCTTTAAGACGCGAGCACCTTGCTGAAGTTTGTTCGCTTAGATCTAGTCACTGTCACGGTGCATTTTAATGGTATCTGACATGATATTGACCAATGTTTGCAGCCTTCGGCCGATGGTTGTTATTTGCTTCCCGCTATGTCCTTGTGCAGATTCTCTTTTATCGCTCCAGTGCATCTTATATCAGGAATGAAGCAGCGCTGGAAACAGTCTTCAAGAAAGTCTCCTACCAGTTTAGTTCTACAGTTGTTGCAGACCTAGGTGTCTCCATGGTAACAGACAGCAAACACAACCCTGTGTAGTCTGACCCTGCATCAGTCCCTTACTTCATGCTAATACACATTTGGTACATTACAAGTAGGAGATTTTTGTTTTTTTTACCTTGTCACCATGGAGACACAACATCTTAAGTATTTAACTTTTTTCATTTTAGAAAATGGTTACTGAAGTGTACAAATCCTTCAAGAATATGCTCAGTATATGGAGCCAAAATGGCATAAAATATCCACCCTTTGTTTTCGCACTGTGACCCATGAAATTATCAGCACATACGTTGGATTGACCAGTCATACACAGAAGGAAGGATTCTCCATCTCCCCGGGACCCGCCATATTACCTGTCATGGGGCTTCTTCTGTCACCGGCAGTTCCTTCTCCTTGACTTTTTAGGTGTCACTGCCAATTACATCTTTTACCGGGCAGAAACACGCACGTGCCTATAGAGTGTGCGCCACATCTGGGATATGATCAAGAACAATCCGTCATGGTCGCTCAATAATGTGTCCTGTTATATTGCAAACACTATTCTATGTATGGTCTGTTCAAGGCATCGACTTGTCCTCCAAATCCCCTAGATCTCAATCCAAGCACTTGTGGGATATTCAGTACTGAAAATAGAAATCAATTCATGGAGACCCCACAAACAACTTACCGCAATGTACCAAAGGGCCGAGGTCTGGTGGACTCTCTGCCTCGAGAGTCATTTGGGCGACACAAGATGATCCTATATGATAGTTGGTCTATTTTTATGAAATTCTCCAGTATGTATCTATATATAATTCTTTTGTATCTATAGGTGTCTATTTCTTCTGTATCTTTATAGAATATGTTTGTCTCTATTTGCCCTGTATGTATGTTTATATAATTCTCCTGTCTTTGTATAATTCTTCTATATGTATCTATTTCTTCTGTATCGTTATATAATTCTTCTGTATGTATCTATTTTCCTGTATCTGTATGAATTAGCCATTTTCCTCTTCACCTCGTGTCTATCTGTAAGGCATCTGACTACAGCAGGAGTTCTCCCCCCATCAGTAATACAAGACCATGAACACTAGAATCTGCCCCATTAGCCAAGCCCCCAACCCTCTGTCTCTTTTCTCCCCCTCCTGAGGAATAACCAAGTCACTTCTCTGCCCCATTGACACTTGGCATCACAGCATGACCCTATATTAAAGCTAATTTTCAGCTACGTTAGCGCTATGGACACCACCATGGATATGTCCACTCTACTTTTTATGTGCCTGACCGGCAGTGTAAGCGGTTTCGTAGGCTTCCATGATTTGGGAGTTCTTGGCGGTCCCAGGATCTTGGGCTCCCTTCACAGCCTGTTATATTTGCGTCCGTAGCTTTTGTCCTGCGCCGCCATCGGTTTTGGTTTTCGGATTCTTTCGGACTGGTTGGATCTTCGGGTTGGTTTATATAAACGAAAAAAGTTCTGATTTTAACAAAATCTTTTTTAGTTGTCTGGTCTACTGTACAAAGCGAGGACTTTTCCCCTTTACGTCAATGCTGTACCCCAGGGGGGTCTTCACTCCTATTGCTTAGTTTGTAGAGTCTGATTTTGCCCGTACATGTGCCCTATGAAAGTGCCACGGAATATGTTGGCGCCATATAAAGATTATTATATAATTACATAATATAGAATATTCTGGTGATAGATTGTCCGTCATACATTTTTTAGGTGTTTGTTTTGCCAAGCAAGGCCGAAACATGTCGGACCCGCGCCCTAGTCATAGTGTACGGTGACTTAGTTGAAGCTGCGGAGATCTCGGCTATTGCCGCGTTTTGGTTTTTCCAGTGCAAAAATAATAAGCACAAGGTCCAGCGTTATAAAGCGGATTCTTCATCTAGAATAAAGGACACCGGAAAACCATTGGAATTGCTGCAATATATATTTTAATTCAAAGTGAATTTAGACAATAATACACCATAAATTCATATTTTTTGACACTCACCAAAATAGTTACCTGGAAAACCCGCTTTTTGTGACAAAGTACAGAAGCCTTGGTCACATTGAAAATCACTGAGAACTAGAGAGAAATACTATCGCAAACTGTAACAAGACATACATCCATAAAAATGTTTCCCAGTCCTCATATTAGAATATTGCACAGTGCAACTGCTACATGGCAAACTAGTGTAGCATCAAAATAAGAAAAAAAAAAGCCCAAAAAATAAAAGGAAAATTAAAACAAATAAAAAATAAAAATTAAAGCCACAAAAACTACCATTTGTTAAAACAGTAAAAACTCAAAACTATAGTAAAATCAGACAAAAAAAAAAAAAAAGGAGAAAAATAAACACAAAAGCTGGATTTCTAAACAGTCCTACAACTTGCAGTAATGAGTTAACGTTTACTTGTCGCAAGCCAAAGTAAATCACAAGTATAGCAGTAAATACGGAGTTAATCCAAAACCCAAAAAAAACCCAAATCAGTTAGTACAGTAGCATACATAGTAACACCCTGAATGAGAGATCCTCGAAATACAGGTAATAAATAGGAAACCGGTTTGCGGAGAAGAAGAAGCACCTCTGCGGCCACGCAGTGTTTTATTTAAAAAGGTATGGGGGGAGGGGGAAGAGACCGTAATACACAGATAAGATAGTACTGGATGTCTGCACCATAATGGCAACCAAAAAAAAAAAAAAAAAAAGTGTGACCTCCGGCGATCGGCTGGAAATCGGGCGATCGATTGTGAAACAGTGACACCGCAGGACAAATGAAGTATTACACGCTTCAAACTCAAATCCAATGTAATGCACAGTCCTCCGGGGTAGTCCTGAATCTATTCTCTAAGTTGGAGCTGACGGGTATTATTACACATTTGACTAGGCTGTGGCGTCTGACTCCGACCCCTCTATTTATCCACAGCCCGACCCCGACTCCTCTAATTCATGAATTCCTATGACGGTAAATCATTAACCAACTCTGCATTTAATTCATTATATAGTATCAATTTTTATCATTTAAAAAAAATTTATCCTTTTATTTTGAAGCCGGAGTCGGTAAGTTTTTCCCCAACTCAGACTCCACCACAGTCCTGGTAATAAATAGTATATAAAGGCAAAATCCCTCCACTTCTGATCCTTCACTCTAAGACATGTACATATGTTCTTATAAGGCATGAGGTGCCTCCATATTGCTTTGACATATAGTTTTTGAGGCATTTAACCATACAGAATACGATACTGATCATTTAAAGGGAAGGATGGGATATAGGTAAAAGTTGGATCAAGGAGCAGGAATAGGGCATCCGATTCACCATAGGACCGGCTCGGTGCCACGTGACATACCAGAGCGTGGTCAGAGCTATGTCCAGTTCCTGCATTACAAAATGGAGGCGGAGTAACACTGGGAAGAGATACAGTAGGTGCCTGACTGATGCAAAGCATGAGCTCCCTCTAGTGGAGAGACCACCGATACTGCAGACCCAAGTGAAAATGATTGGGTATCCTGCCTTTAGGATACAGTTACATAGTAACATAGTAGATGAGGTTGGATAGAACCACAAGTCCATCCTATAACCCTACGATGTCGATCCAGTAGAAGACCCCGGCCCTGTGGCCACATTTAACCTTTTGATTGCCAAAATGGGCAGCACACAATGAAGAATTATAGAAAGAATCTGACAAAGAAAACTCCAGTGGACCCCCAAGATGCCCAATACCAGTCTAGGACAAGACGCTCAGTGACGTAACCTTCTGTTACACGGCCTGGCACATGTGGAGTGTTAGAATGACATCACAATAATGATCTGAACGAGAAAGTAAAAATAACCCATCGGTATACAGCCATATCGGACAGCGACTTTACTCTCTGCTACATTCACGCGAGACCACAACCAGAGCAGCAGCAAAACACAGCAAAGTACCCAAAAATCAATGCAGGTATAGGCCCAGCAAACTGTGCGAGACCGACGGAAATGGAGCTTTGCAGGACATTAACATTGAGGACAGGACAGATATTAGGGCGGTGGGGATCCAGGTCCCAGCACCCCCACTGACCAGCTGATTGAAGGGGCCCTTCAACTCTGTACATTGTGTAGTAGCTGTGCCTGGTTACCGAGGTCCAGGACAAAGCTGCAGTACCACTCATGGCCACAACAAAACGTATGGCGCTGTGCCAGGTTCCTGATCAACTGATCGGTCAGGGGTCAGGAGCCGAGCCTTCACCGGTCTGATATTGATGACCCTTCCTAAGGATAGAACATCAATATTAAAGTCCTGGAAAGCCCCTTTAAAGAGAAAATCTTGTGGCAGGACACCGTATACTAGTACGACAGCAACGTTCAGCACTCCAGCTGTTGTGAAACTACAACTCCCAGCATGCTCAAGTCACTTCTGTGGGAGTTCCGAGAACAGCTGAGCAAGCGTGCATGCTGGGAAGTGTAGTTAAACAACAGCTGGAGTCGTGAAAGTTGCTGATCCCTGTACCAAGGAATACACTCTTCAGGGCATGTTCACACAGGGGAATTTGGTGCTGATTTTGAGGCCGATTGTGCCGCGAGTACAATGGGAGGCAGAGATCGAAGCAGGACTGAAAAAAAAAGTGTCCCGCTCCATCTTGCTGCGAATTCCACGGGAGATTCAGCCGCAGAAATTAGAGGTACAAATCCGCCTCGAATTCCTCTTCAATTTCCACTGTGTGAACAGGCCCTTATACTCGTGCAGACTGTTAAGACGTCTATCCTGGCCTCAGTACAGGACTTGCAGAATAAAAGATGTTCAGCAAGGAACCAAAGGTCTTAAGGCTACGGCTACACGGCGAACAATTTGCTGGATTCCTCCTATACACACCACAAATCTCAGGCCTGACGTGCTGCCCCCCCAGTATGTGCACAGACACCATGAGCATTGCTGGAGCGCCACCTGTGGACCCCAACAACACTACAAGCGTCTGTGCATTCACTAACATGGATTATCAGGCTGAAAGGACAGGCACAACATGACATCCCATGACACGTGACCTTAGTATGTACGAAGAGGAGGCGGCCAGGAGGAGGGACAGAGTACGTGCTGTAGAAGCGGACACTGCTTTGCGTATAAAGTGCTGTGTACACGGTCAGAGCTATACAATTTATACACATAATACATATATACAGTTTAGTCGGGGTATAAGAACTCAGGGACGAAGCCTGGTACATAAATAGAAGCACAGCAGTTCGTTCAGTTTTGTTAATACAGCACTCGGCTACAGCTAGGGGGCGCAATACACCTTTAAAGGGCCGCTACACCTAAACATACAAAGCTTGTAATAAGTGCTGCGAACGTCATCCACCTGTAGGGTATCACTCGAAATGGCTGACACCAGCGAACAATAGATAGCATTTAATGGTAATGGGATACACTTTAGGTTTAGGGTCCCTTTAAGTACATGTTTTATGACCGCTCCTCTTTGCCATACGTAAGGTTAGATCAGATCTCCTCCGACAGCAACACATTTTGCAAAGATTTTCAGGGTGTATTCAGACGCTGCAGTTCACGTGAGGTTAAAACCACCTCAAAAACGGAACCTAAAAAATGCAGCGTCTGAACACGGCCTTACGCTATCAGAATCCCTAAATGTGCCACAAGTAGACCTAGCGCCGACAATCCTAACACCTGACGTCATCCATCAGACGGCCACAAAGCACGATGCTGCAAAACCCTCGTGAAACCTCCGAGCTGACCTGACAATGGTGAACTACGGACAAGGCCCTTCCACAAGCCAGAGAGACTTCTTCAAAACCTACGTGAAAACACTTTGCGGAGTCGAGATAAACCTGTCGTGACCAAACTTGGTTGTCAACCACCAGAAGACCGACCAATACCAGTGCAAGCTTACCTATCACTACTACCACACCGTGGCAAGTCGGGGTCCACTGTCCATAGTCCGCACCCCACCCCGGGATTTAGAATAATGCAGATGTTGCAAATATTGTTGTATCCGATGACAAACGACACAACCTGCACCCCCGGCTTATCACTACGGACCAGTAGTCAGAACTAAACCCATATGGGGTAAGTTGAGTCCACTAATCCAGACCCTCGTAAGAGATGATGCACCCGGCGCCTCTCACCCTGCAGGAGTGCGGGTGCCCATCGTCTGGATTTCAATGGATGCCACGTAATGACTTCCTATCAGGACAGTAAAGCTGGCCATATGCTTTACATAACTGTCAGCCGACAGCTATTCCTCTGGACCACCCCCCATATACATGCACACTTGGCTCAGCCGAGCATGCATGTGGTCTCACACCGCCAGATAAAGTAGGTGCTCCAGAGAGTTCCACTTTACTTATGACTTCTAGGGATTTTTTGAAGCTGGACCTGGGCTGGTTCATTTGATCAGCCCCAGCCCCGAGGTCGCTCCTCCATTTTTACAGGTTTTCTCAGACTATAGTAAAGCCAGTCCCCGTAGCATACAGAGAGGAGGCGCAACCTGGGTGCAGGGTTTCGGAACCAGCACGGAAACCTCAACCTCCCCAGAGGAAACAAGCAAGATGAATCTCTCTGGACAACCCCTTTAAATCCAACACGAACACAAGATGGTCAACCGGTCCCTCCCGAGCCCTTCTGAGCAGTCCGCCCAGTGATAACACTCGATCTCGAAGGGTCCTAAACAAAGAGGACCAACAAAACCAGCTGAGGGCGGAAAATCTGCCCCAAGAGAAGGATTAGCCAAAGCCGAAATTTCCAGAGGTCAACAAAACGGTGAAGGGAATAACTCTCATTGTAGGACACCGCCCGGGGATAACATAATAGAATATATACCATAGAATACAATACAGGAGATATACACAAGTATCCGCATCATCATGTCTAAGGCGAAGAGTACGTGAGCCCTTTAATGTACGAACCCAAAGGATATTGGGAGTTATAACCCCCGACTTCTTCTAATGTACCAACCAAAGAGGACGGGTCACCTCTCCTCACATGTCTGGTCATACCCCATGATATGGGGCACCTTCTCTTAGAGGTATGAATTGTGACATTCCTCCTGTTATTACTCCTGGAAATGTATGAATAAGGCTAGTGACTTTAGCCGTGATCCCAAAGATTGCCAAGTCACCCTACAGTAAGCGAATGAAGTTGCGACTACGACTTCTAGTCTCAAATAGGGCTTTTATTTATTTTTCCCCAACTATAAGTCACAATTGCATCACGAGACTCCATTGGTGAAGGAATCGCAGGACAACACAGCGATCTTCGGTTGCGGCCAAAGTCGCGTCTATCCCTCGCCTAAACTGGATGTTAACCCTTTTCAGAATATCGCCCCCAAGACAATGAGTTGAGCCCCCGCTCTGGGTAGACAGCTGATCTTGCCAGGGCAACCTGGCGTCTCCCCTACGGTGGGCGCTGCAGGAGACGTTTGGCTTTACATGGCGGCCATGTCAACGAAGCAATACACAGACAGATCAAATACAAACAGGGGTCGTCTTCCTGACATCAACTCTTGTCAATAACGTGTATCCCTAGTCTGACAACCACTAGAATCGCAAACCCTTTTAACAAAGAGAAGGGTAATATTTCCAGGAAGAGTAACAGAGTAGCCACACCCTGTGCTATAAATAAAAAAGAGGGGGTATAAATATTTATGAAAAGGACGTATCAGGAGAGCTACAAAGTCCTCAACACATGTGCAATATTTGCAACATCTGCCGTAATAATAAAACCACAACACACACAAGAACGCGATAACTTTATCGAAACGACAGGATCCGATCGTGACGTACATTATGCATAGTGAATATTTTTTTTTTTGCAGGGAAACACATCCAGTCTAGCAAAGTCAATCTGGATCTCCCCCTTCCCCCCGTTTTTCTGAATTTTCTCCTTAACACTGCTGTATTTTATGAAATTTTTATAAAATTTTCTTATAGGCACATTTTTTATTTTATTTTTTTTTTGTATGATGAAACATTCATTAAATAAAACACTGCTTTGTGTTAACACCACCCAGTGCTCGAGGAGGCCCGTACGTCCCCCTCCACCCCCTTTCCCCAGGTCACCCCTGCTAAGGGTTAACGGAGTCGAAAAGCAAAACGATAATCTTAGGGACAGTCGGGGCGAGCGCTGTCTATAGTGGCGTTAATGGTTACATGACATAAAAGCTAGAAACGCCCCCTCCGGCCTATAACATCATCTCATGATTCCAGTCGCCGGCTCGTCCTCTTTCTTATAGATCCGATTTCAAAAAAAAAAAAAAAAAAAAAATTACAAAAAGTTAAAATCGAGCCTGCAAGGTACATAAATCTTCTTTAAAAGTATACACAACAGCCATATGGAAAAAAAAAAAAAAATTAAAAAAAAAAAAAAAAAACTTACATTAATACACCCACTTATATGCAGTAATGAGCTTAAAATTTATGGAGATAAAATACTGATGCATAAAACACCCCCCCCCCCCAAAAAAAAAAAAAAAAAAAAAATTATAATAATAACATAGGCCATTAGGATTCCATAATTTACAATACAGTAGTTACAAAGGACACGCCAAACATGAAAGAAAAAAAATTGAAATATAAAATAATAATAATAATAATAATCAGAAAAACCCCCACTACATTTCATATAGAAGTAGACTCCAAAAACAGAAGTAAGGCGACTATGTATAAACGGGATATGAAGCAAAAAGTTCACAGCTATCAAAAAGTGGCGTCTGTTATATATAGCAGCTTATCTATTATACATTCAAGATAAATGATAGAATTATTACTCGCTCCAAGCTAAAAACATTAGTCTTAATACCATTTTTATTTTTTTTTTTCTTAAAGCCCACCACTATACTACAGTATAATTTAGGTCTATGCAAACAAAAAATTGTAGCTACCATTTATTTCATATATAGATCTTTTTTTAATTTTCTTCTTTCTTTCTATTTTTTTTTTTTTTCGTAACATTTCATATTAAGAAAAAAAAAATGGATGATTTATTTTTTTTTTTTTCCAAAGTCTTTGGTGCTGGATAAATTAAATTTTTTTTATTTTTTATTTTTTTTTGCTTTTTTTTTTTATATGGACGATGCACAAAAATTTTTAGAAACTGGTAAAAATGAAAAACATAAAATTTCATGTCCCTGACGGAATGTATTAAATAAGCAGTCACCACTCAGGAAAAAGAAAAGAGAAAAAAAAAATTAAATATAATGTAAATGAGGCTTGAAAAACCTGAACACATGCATAAAAACCAAAAAACGAAAAAAAAAATTGCACACGCGGAAAAAAAAAATAAAGAAAAAAAAATTTCAAAAAATCTCACATCTTATCAAACTTCTATAAGTAAATAGTTTCTGGATACAATAATATAATCGAATACTGTGCGCTTTTTTTGTCCAACGCCGTCACGTGCTGTAGTGTTAACCTCTTCCGTGCTGGAAGCGCCTGCAAGACATTGCCCAGCAAAATGCTGCAGCCTCAGCCAAGACCGAAAAAAGGTCATCGAAAATGTTAATATTTTTTAAAAATTTTTACACCCCGTAAAACCTGACCATGACTCATGCCTTACTACACCGGTAAATAGATACTAGGAAAAAAAAAAAAATCCAGCCGATTGGACAAACGCAGTGACGATAAATAAAAGTGAAAAATCCACTTATTAGACAATATTGCAGTTTCCGTCGACTGTGTGATTACCGATAAAACGTGCAGCCAGCGTTAAATCTAAGAAACTTAAAAATAAAATAAAAATCATCGAAAGCGCTTCAGGCTACGCCACGCTCGCTAAATATCTAGGTCATCCCGCTGGAAAAGAAAAAAAAAAAAAATAAAAAAAAATTTGAAAAGAAGACACTAAAAACTACAGCAACAGATAAAAAAAAAAAAGGAAAAAAAAATTACATGCTGTTCTGTTGGTAAGTAAAACACCGAAAAACCTAAAATCGTAGCACACGACCAAACAAAGAACAAACCCCTAAGATTGAGCCAATACTCAAGTTATTCCAAAAAATAGATATTTATATATCAGCAGATCTGAAGAAGTTTAAGTGCTGAAATTGACATTAATATATTAAGTAATAACATTAACAACCTCAATATTTAAGGCACTATGTGTGGGAACAGTTTACAATGCAGCGGATTATTAGGACGACGACACGGAATAGCAAAAGGTCTAGGCAACTTTTTTTTTTTGTTTTTTTTTTTCTTTTTTCTTCTGCCCATGCAAAAGACACATGCAGTGTGAACATCAAACTCAGTAGCCATGTGACCCCGACACTGAAAACACCAAGACATACAAGAACGGAAACAACGTACACGACGTACACCGTACTACTGACAGTATGTGCATTTGTTGCGCTAAACCTGTACGCTGAATGGCTTCCCAAAAGACGTGTCTTGCACTAGTTAGAAGGCAATTGTATAAAAAAATAGTAGGAGAGAAGGTGAACTTTCTGCTCCCGTAAGTCACCTGTCTAAAGAGTTACTATAGAAGAAGAGAACAGGACCAGAGACGATTTATACCAAATGTGCAAAACACATTAAAAGTGAATTTTTATCTTTTTCGTTTTTTTTTTTTTTCTTAAAGCTCAAGATTGTTTGAAATTGCACCCAAGTCTACGTGATTCAAAAAATATTTGTTTTCTTGTGCCATGGCCAAATTATTTTAGATTTTTTTTTTTTCATTATCAAAAGCCATGTTTGTTGGTTTGTGTGGTTTTTTTTTGTTTTTTTTTCCGCTTCATACCAAAAAGTGTTTCGACTCTTTGAGCTTCCTTTTGTTTTGTTTTTATTTGCCGGTTTCTCGAAGTTTCTCACATGTACGGATATTGGTTGAGTTTCGTGGGGCTCATCGGAAATCCCGTGTAGGCCGGGGAGGCGGCGATGTAGGAGTGGGGTGGGAAAATGGGTTTGTATTGAGTCTGGTGCATGGTGGGTGAAGGTAAAAGCCTGGGGTTGATGCCCACCGCCACCTGATGAACGATGCCGCTGGGATGAGAGAGATTGTAAGCCGGGTGCTGTAATATCGGTCTTGAGGTACACGGTGACGCGAGGAGGTGGGCCACTGGGGCTGCGGTGGTCAGCGGAGCAGAGGGTGGATAGGAAAGGATGGCGGGCTGCCCGCCGAGATGAGCGTGCACAGCACTGTGATTTGGGCTTCCATGCTGCAGGGTGAAGGGATGACTGGCAACAGTAGGGGCGATAAATGCCTGCTGCCTCCTGTGCCCATAGTTTCCGTTCCATTCTTGATGTCCCGTTCCAAAATGTTGCATCTGGGAGACAGGAGTTATAATTTAGTTATGCAATTTGTGCAAGAGTCTATGGGACTAACAAAGACAGCATTCTTTATCAGTCCTACAGGCTTATATAACCCTGACGTGTCATGGCCGCCCACCCGTCACACATGCACACTTACCTGACTGAAGCTCAGAGGCTGCTGCTGGAATGCTGATGTAAGTTTCTGCTGGCGATTCCCAAGGCCTGCCGGATGGTTTTTTTCTCCCTGGGGCTGAACGTCCTTTTATTAAGGGATGGCAGGCCGCATCTGGAAAAACACAGTCATGTTCACACATTGTTGCATTGACCTAAGGCGTTGTGCGCACACCCTGGCCATTCAGAAATTAAAGTTCTCCTAAATGAAGGAATCTCTGTACTACAGTACCGTATGGGAGAAGAAGGGACAGGGTGCCCACACAGACTCCATGCACATGGCTCTACCTAATATCAATTGGTCATGTCTAATTTTCAGCTACATGTAAGTGAGGTCATGAAGACATTTACCTTTATTGTTAGCCCGATGGGAATTGAACTTGCGGTTTTCAATCCTGATAGGTGGGACCACTAATGTGCACACTGCTGGTTTACTTTCGGTTTTCTCCGATGCCCGTTTTTCTGCATTCTGGTTGGTATCCGTTACAAAGCTGCTCTTAACAAAGGGGCTGTCGTGGCCAGAAGAGTCAGAGCTTGGGGATCCATCTACAGTGTCACAGCCGCTCTCAGGCTCATCATCAGACATGCTGCAAAACCAAGGACCTAATAGTTAGAATGGGTTACCGTCCACGTTTCAATGTATAAATCACTATATGGCATCTGTCTATTTTTTTGTACATGATTATGGGGGCGGCCATCTTGTCTGAGCTTCTCCTCTGCTCTGTTTAACAGCGTTTAGTCACCTGCTTTACAGCACAGTCATGGCCATAGGTGGCAATGGTCTGGAGCTGACTCATTGAGGTCTATGGGAGAGTTTTCTAGATGTGCTCTGTGCAGGACATCATCTATTGTCAGTAGTTGATATAATGATGGGTGTTTGGTGGTGTTATCTACAGGGGTGTTATCTTCTATTGTAATACTGTCTGTGTTGTGAATGAGGTGTCCTTTTCGGTTAGTTGCTGACATATACAGCCCTATAATCTGCTATGTGGACCTACTCCTAGTAGCATCAGGACCACGCATAGGGTGATATTTACGTGTAATTGGATATAGAGGCAATAATTTACCTGTTGGGTCTCTTGCAGGGAGAGGGGCTGGATTGCCCTGAGGAGCTGGTGCTCAGGGTGCTGTCCGGACTACTCAAGGAACAGACGCGATCAATATTCAGAGTACTCTGACAAGCCTCGCAGTCCAGGCTGCCTTTACATCTAGGTAAGAAATAACAGGAAGTCTTTAGTTCACTGGATCGGGAAACTATTGACAGAAGTGCCACAATCGGCACATGACAGACACCAACAGCACCCGATGGATCCGAACATCTATAATGGCGTCCATTAGATTTCTGTCCTGGGGTCCAACATTTTGGTATATAAAACAGAACAGTATGTTGTGCTATGAGGCCACATTTACATGATCATGTGCACCCATGGGATATCCGTGTGCTGTACGTGCCCTCCATGGACCCATTTACATCCTTCAGTAAGCCCTGGCCACATAACAGACAGTAATAGGGCCGGTTCCGAGCTCAGAGCCCCCTGCACAGACCCATAATAATACACGGGCATGTGTAAGAGGCCATATAAGATAATAGGTCTGTGTGCTAGCTGTGCTTACAATGACAAAGTACACGTCTGCGACAAAGGATCCTGATGGAGCCTCCACTGCAGGTGTGAACACAGCCGAATGATTTCTCTTCACATACATGTGTCTTGTATGTCAATGCTTACTCTCTCAGTGAGTGAGTCTGTGCAGAATCCTCTTCATCCGTGTCGCTGCTAATTGTAATGACACTGGCCGTGGGACTCGGGGAGTCAGCGATGACAATCTCTTGCCTCTGCTGAATGGACACATCTGGGGCCGGCTCCTCAGACGCCTTACAAGATTCTTCCTCCTGCTCCTTCAGGTTCTGATTGTCCTGTGGTAACGCACAACTTTCAGACTCGGTGGTCTTTGCGTTGTTTGATATCTTTGGAGAGGTAAGTGCTTTACTGTGGACACTGGTGTCCTGTATTGTGTTACTCCTGCAGAGATAAACCAAGAGGTCAGCAGAGCAAAGGATAAAATATCGGGTTATCAGAAGACACATCCTGGAATGGGTGGAGACCATACCTGTTTTGACAGATTTTATTCCTTTTATTAGCAGCAGGCTGAGGCCACACCACATGTGCGATGCCTAAACTGATAGGCTGAGGGGCTGACAGTGCCATTTGGTTGGTGAGGAGAGGCTGCAGGATCATGGAGCTGTAATGGTTTCCATGCTGAATAACTTTCCTGTGACAAGGAACAGAGAGAGACACTTAAAAGGGTTGTCCAGGATGTGAAGTTGATATGGACGACCTATCGACAGGACTCCACAGGGTAGGACATCAGTATCAGATCAGTTAGGGTCCGACACCCAAGCCCTGTATTAGGAATATAGCCGGATGATCCTACTCAAATCAACAGGAGTGGAGCTGCAATTTCAGGCGCAACCACTACAGTATACAGAGCGTCGTAAACTGTATACAGCTTCTGTGTCTGTACAGTGTAGTGGTGGGGCCTGGAACTGCAGCCTGCTCCCATTCACTTGAATAGGAGCAGGGCTTAGCCAGTGGCCGAAACAGCAATGGTGGCCAAGACCATGTACATATTATTAACTTACCCCCAGTCTCCCAGTCTCTGTGGTCCAGCCATGGAATCGGAGGCAAGGGTTGTTGTAGTTGGCGCCACAGTTGTCACCTGTTGCCAGGCGGGAACCAATATCGGCTGCGTTCCATTCGACCACGTGTGCTGAAGGGGTGACAAACATTTATCAATCTTTCTGAATAAGTAAACCAAAAACTATATTTATAATGCAATACGAAGAAAAGCTCACCTGGGAGAGGACACCTGGTCGTATCTGTAAGGGCTGAATGGCCGGAGCCTGTGTAACTAGGGGTAAAGCGTTATCTACTCTCACTGAGTAACTTGTGGGCTTGCCGTGATTTGGTGGGATTCCTAAAAGAAAGAAGAGCATTATTTATGGTCAGAGAAGAGACTTACGAGCAATAAACTAAATAACTAAATCATCAGCTAAACTAATGTAGGTCTTCAGAGAGGGGAATAATAGCTGGTCATGTACCTTGTAGGGTTGGGGGGCAAAGTATCAGGGTCTGCTGAAAAGCATCATTACAACCAAACGGAGCAGTTCCTGCCTGCACTGGAATCCCATGGTGTATGATTGAATGTCCCGATGTTGTTAAAGCCTGAAAAATAAGAAAAAAATACAAGCAAATAAGACAATGTCTGCAGTAACCAAGTGCAAGGACCTCGGGTATAGCTTAGGATTCCTTACTAGTGCCTCCAACTATCATTATAACAGTGGGTGTCTTGCATCAGTTAAGCCCTACAGGTGAGAAACACTGGCATAGGGGATTCCTTAAAGGGGTTGTAGAGGATTAGTAAGACTACTCTCTTCCAAAAACAGTGGTACACCTTTCTATTAGTTGTGTAAGGTATTGTAGCTCCAATGAAGGGAATGATGCTGAGCTGTAACACCACACACAACCTGTGGATGGGGGTGGCGCTGTGTTTGGAAGAAAGCAGCCATGGTTTTCACTCCTGTGCCTTTAAGATACACCGGACGATGTTTTAGCGTAAGTGAATGTATGTACACGAACATGCCATGTGCTATTCAGCCACTAGATGGCACACTACTCATACATCCCACACCGAGCGCTGCTGTTTACACCATAGTAAATGATGTCTCGAGCCCAATAAGGAAAAAACAAGCCATGGCTTCATTTCACAAGCTGCAGGAAAGCTGTCACTAGGATACCACCCTAGATAATGACACGCCATACCATACACTCCCCTGCAGACTAGTCTGAATGTAGCCATAGCGCACACCCCCAGCTAGGCAGAATAAACCCACATACCTATAAACCTGCCCATATAGAGTTACTAAGTGTACAGTGTGAATAATACTCAAAGCAGGAATCTATCACACACCTGACTCCTGACATTGCCAATTTTGGTGAACCCAGCGGTAAGGTTAGCTGCATTGGCGGAGGCGACCGGTCTCATGACTGATGTTTTATTGCGGTTAGCTGTGTCACATAGGTTGGGACGAGACTTGCAAACATCCATGATATGGAAACACGATTTCACACTGAAAAACAAAGAACATTACATAGTTCATAGGTTTCCATTGACAAGGCTCCCTATAGACGACCATTATACAGGTCATATCTTGTCTATGTATATGGAGTAAATCTGCAAGTCTATGGCGTTATTTGTCTAGCAGTGATCCAGAAGAAAGCTGCTCATACACATCAGACTAATGGTGGCTGAAGCGGCCCCATCCAGCGGGACAGGCTGACATCTCATGTGTATAGGGGCCTCCAACTAGGCCTGGCCGAACCTCTCCAGATCCATTTTGTACCATTATACTCTGGGGTCTGGATCTCTAGTCGGGGGCCTCGATGCACAATAGACCCCAGAGTAATTGGCGGGTGATGAACTGCCAAAAGTTTTGGGTTTGGTCGACCCAAAAGTTTTGGAAAATTCGTAACAAATGCGTTTTCTCATCTTCACTCCCAACTCTCTCCCCCTACGGCAGATGTGATGGGAGACGGGGTCCAGGCTGTGACATATCAGTATTCCTGATCCTTTTGTTGTGAAGGGCAATAAGACACTAGTCTGGCATCAGTTTTTTAACACATGCATGCTCGGATGAACTGAGAATGCGTGTGTAGAGCTCCAGACAATAGCTACCTATTGTGTATGGCCAACCTTATACCTTGTATTATGACCATGAACATTCACAGTCCTATAGGGATGAGCTCCATTCAGTCTGTGTCCCTATAATATAAGCCCTTACACCAGTTACTGCCCCGGGCTGTGACGTTCAGGGCATTGCTGTCCCTTACACCGACCGACCATCTTAGGATGAGTTCACACCTGCATTATTTAGTCTGTTCTTCTGGTCTTTCCTAGCAACAGAAGAAGGGATTACACAAAGACAGATCTGTAATGACGGACAGCGACAGATCCCGAGGGACCCTACACATTATAATGGGCTCCGGCAGGGATCTGTTTTCTCTTTGCAGGACTTTCTTGTCTGTGACTTTCTTGCCTCCTATACACATCCTTATACTGAGCACTTTCCTCTGTTGAGTATTTTTGGAAGCGGTCATGTGACGTAACATGTTCTATACATCCGGTAAACAGGATGTTGGGGCGGGGGTCTCCCTGCCCTGTAATATTATAGTATTCCAGCATGTTCGATGGCAGCACAAGGAATAAATCTCAGGGCTGCCATCTGTCTTGCCGGTCTAATCTATAGTTCAGCTTTGACCTATTTAAGAATGTTACCGAGCGCCAACACTTTAGTAAATATTTCATTGCAGTCATATTTTCCATGTCCTATCTGGGGTCGGAGCTCCAACTGGCACACTATGTCAATACAGAGGGGATCGCGGTCTGCGATGGACTAAAGACAAGACATCTGGCAGAAGCAGCAATGACTGCGAGTTTCCAGTCTTCGACGACTACTACTCTCATGCGGAATCTTTCATATGACTATATGGCTAAGTATATAGGGGACTCGCATTGGTGTTAGGAGTCTGTAGAGAACTGTCTATCATACATAGATCTATGGGTATGGATGAGATACATAGGGACATTTGCCATCCAGACCAGTCAGTAGGGCTTTGTTCACACCAGCATTAAAGGAGTTGTCCCAGCATAACAACGTATCACCTATCCACAGGGTCGGTAGTAACTGTATGATGAGTGGAGGTCCCTCCGATCACGAGAGCAGGGGTCTTATGTCCCCTGTTTGGACTCCGCAAGTTGCACAAGCTTCCTGCAGCCCCATTTAATGCCTATGGGACTGACTAAGAAAGCCGAGCACTGTAGTCAGCCATCTCCACCAGTCCCATAGAGAATAAATGAATCAGCAGCGTGTATGCCTGACCGTCAGCACCGTGTATGTATGACTTGGGTCCCAGGGGCCCCAAGTGATCACGCACTTATTACAAGAAGTTATGATGTGGGACAATCTCTCACTGGTCTCTGCTGCCAAAAATACTAGTAAGAGCTTATTCACATGACCGTGGCGCGCGCACGGCCGGGAAACACTGACGTGTGACTGAGACCTTGTACAAAACCCAGACAACGTCATGCCTGTATAACCAGGCAGATCTGATATTCAAGACTGTAGGAACACTTTGGCTGTCACCCAGCTTTCTCTGACAAAGATAATACTACGCAGAAGAAAAATCAAGTCCTTAAAGAGCTTATCTGAGATACAAAAAAAGAAAAGGGTCCATTTGTTTGTCATAAACAGCGCCCTTCTTGTCTATAGGCTGTGTCTGGTATTGCAGCTTACCTCTATTCAATACTATGCAATACTGAAAACAGCCTTCAGACAAGAGTGGCGCTGTCTATGGAAAAACTATTAGAACCTTCTTACTTTAAAGAAGGAGAAAAAAAAAACCCAAGGCATTGACTTCATAAGGTCTAAGGTATTGCCATAAAAGTGAACTATAAGCTGGTATCGGGTTATTGGGTAGCAAACAGGACAAGCAATTCATTGCAAGTACGAAGACCCAGTCTGGCGGCATGCAAGTCCACAATGGCTGAGTCAAGAGGTCAGGGTCGTCTGAGTCCCCACTAGACATCGGATGAATGCCTAAACCTCTGACCCCGTGGCCCTTTAATTCTCGGACACACGCTGCACACCAGGGACAAATCCCCATTGTGTGCGGAGACTGTGAGAGGCCAGTTTAATTCTATAAGGCAGAAGATTAGACGTTTACAGTGAAATCTTATTACCGCCATACAAAGCGCGCTGTTCACCAGCTGTGGCGCTTCAGCGTCTTGTATAGCAGTAAAGGGTTTGTAGGATGGGGCCCTGTGGGTGAGCCATAAATGACAATGCCGCTCTGTCCGGGATTTACTGACGGGGCTGGATGTGCTGGATGGGGACTTACTGGTTGCTGTGGGGGAAATCGAGGAGGTGCTTCATGGTAACAAAGGAGTGGCTCAGGGTGTCAGCCGGACTGATCCTCGCATCGGCATCGATCATCAACATTTTCTTCAACAAGCTCACAAATTCTCTCCGATCCGCCTTCTCCGCCACTAAGTCACTACCATCCAGATCCATCACCATGTTCACCTGGGAACAAAGAACACACAAGGTCAGGCAATGCCTTTAAGTCTATGGACATCAACATACACTTAAAGGGGTTATACTGGGACTTTTTAACCACTTATCTCCCTCACGTTCTATTTGGACCCTCCCTCAGGTTTCCAGGCTGGGTCATGTGACCAGAACCAACACCTAAATCCCTCCTTCACAGAGAGGTGGAACAACTTGAGTGTCGGGTTCTGGTCCTAAACACTAGACCCAGGGTCGGAGCGAGCCCAGAAACCTGAGGTTGGGTCCAAATAGATCCTGGCAGGAGTATGGATTTAAAGGTATTTTCTGGAACTTTTAATAATGACCACCATCTGAAGAGGCTGGGGGGTCAGGTAAACTATGAGGCCTCTCTATTACCAGGTACAGTGCCATACAGTCAGCAGTGGCTGTACCTGGTATTACACATAGCTCCTTCTCCTTCACGTGAAATGGACGGAGATGCAGTAAACTGCAGTACCGCGCACAGCCACACAGGGAATGGAGCAGGAAGCAAACAGCTCCGTTCTCTATGTAGTGGTCAGACCAGGTACTGCAGATCAGGTGGCATTCACTTGAGCTGCAGTGATTATGGTTCAGTGGCTAAGAAAAGCTGATCGATGGGGTGCTGTGTGTATACATATATACACACACACGTCAGCACGGTACTACAGGTAGTACTATCCAATGTACTGCCACAAGATACAAATCTGGCCTCTTATGACACTTATGGTACAAAGAACACAGAAGTGCAATGGAAACAGGAACAACCCTGGTTATAAATGCATGTGGCTATAAAGTATGATAAAGAGGCCGCCTACTTGGCAAGTACCTTGGAAAGAAAAGCCTAGCTCAGGGGTCAGCAACCTTCGGCACTCCAGCTGCTGTGAAACTACAACTCCCAACATGCTCCATTCACTTCCATAGGAGTTCTAAGAACTGCAGAGCGAGTATGCATGCTGGGAGTTGTAGTTTTACAACAGCTGGAGTGCCGAAGGTTGCCTTCCCCTGACCTAGCTGATACATAAAAGTCACCCGAAGGCTAATACACACTCAAAGACGCTCTGCTCGAAATGTAACAGACTGTACAAATAGTAACACGGTGCAGGATTTTGTGGGTTTCCTCCTGGCAGGTAGAGGGGCATTCTACAGAAGGGCTGTGTGCAGCCGACATAGGAATCGGACTGTAAGCGGCACGGGTCAATGTCAATGAATGCAGCTCCGCTGTATATGATGGAGCTATAGGAATAATGAAACGACCGCAGTTAACACCAATTACTGGTAATGAGGCCAGAGGCGACCTATAGTGTTATTATCTGTCCAGCCTAGATATAGGTCACATTACATTATGTACAGGGCCTTTAATTAGGTGATAATTGACGGCTCCAACGGTTGCAGCTTCCGACTGCATTCAGTAAGTGGCAGATACTGGGACAAGTAATAATCACCTTCACTGATTGTAAAGATTCAAGGGAAACTATCACCAAGTAGGGAAGGACCCTTTAGATTATGAGTGTGCAAATACAACTAAGGGTGGATTCAGCACTCCGTCCGCTGCGAATCCGACCTGAATGTCGGAAAACTGGATAGGGAAAGGTTTGCGATGCTTTGCTTAAAAAGTCGGACATGCAGGACTTTGTGTCCGACGAAAAAAAAACTGGCTTACTGAATTTCCCCATGGTGGGACTATTAAAGGACTATTATTATTATATAAGACCCTGTAAATTGGCGCAGCTCACTGCGACACAAATGGCTTCTCTTTGCTTCAATGTTTACCATTCAATCAGTGCTAATGATTCAGAAAAAGTAACAAGTATGGCGGCCGCCAGAAAGGCGAAGGCCGAGCATCCTGTTATTTATCCCCCCCCGGCGACTTACATGCACTATATCATCCAAACTGTTGAAAATATACTTCCTGGCTTCCTTAGACTTCATTCCTGTTTCAGCTTCGTGTTCCTCCAAGGTCTGTAATTGAGAAAGGATAAAGACATTAAACACGGCTCATAAGACACGTCACATAACGCCGCGGCTCGTATAAACATCATCAGCGGCGAATGTAAGTCAGGACGTCAACTGGGCTCTTTAATTATCCTCGTATCTCCTGTTAACAACGCTCTGCGGTCTTTATGGTAAGTGACCGTGTGTATGGAGACTGGAGATCGGATGTGCCAATAGTCACCTGAAGTGTACGGGCAGCTTAAAGGGGTCGTCCAGACTAAATAACTGATGACCTATCCATAGGTCATCAATTGGAGAGAACTCGTCACCTCTCCGGACTTGTATTCCTTATATGTTATCAACTCTGGAGAATCTTTCCTTATAACCTTAGGTTCTGCAGTTCCCCTGTTATTCTTCCTGGAAATTAGTGTATTATGGATCGTAAAAATTCCTGTGCCAAATGGGGGTGTCCTTACACAGTCAGGCACTGTCACCACGGATTGGACAATGTCAGAGTGTGCAAAACTGGTAACACCCAGGTGTCAATGTATTCATAAATTTCTAGGAGGAGTAACTGAGGAACAGTGCAACATAGAAATGAAAGAAAAGGTGATTCTGAATTGTTCCTTCATGAGGAATACAGTAACATGAAGCTGGAGGGATGCCCAGTCAGGGCACTATTATAAAATGGGGGTCATAGCAAATATTATAAAACGCTTACTTACTTTTAACCTCCAACTGGGGTACTGGGTTTCTGGGTCACGGCAGAAGAATCGGGATGTTTTTGTACCCACATTTAACAGATGTTCTCCCGGTACCCCTTGAGTTTGGGAAATGTATCGGATCTGGAAGAAAAAAAAAACAAAACAAAACGATCAGTCACCGTGCCGGCCTGCACGCGGCTCGTAAGACGTGGACCTAGGAGTCCTGACACAGCAGGCGTCACACGTAAGACCCCGTCGGACCCTAGGAGTCCTGACACAGCAGGCGCCACACGTAAGACGTGGACCTAGGAGTCCTGACACAGCAGGCGTCACACGTAAGACGTGGACCAAGGAGACCTGACACAGCAGGCGTCACACGTAAGACGTGGACCAAGGAGTCCTGACACAGCAGGCGTCACACGTAAGACGTGGACCTAGTAGTCCTGACACAGCAGGCGCACACGTAGCGTGGGACCAAGGAGTCCTGACACAGCAGGCGTCACACGTAAGACGTGGACCTAGGAGTCCTGACACAGCAGGCGTCACACGTAAGATGTGGACCTAGGAGTCCTGACAAACCAGGTGTCTCAAGTCCAGAGGCATGTAAAGGGGTTTTCTTGAACTAAAAATAACGATGACTGAGCCTAAGGATAGGTCATCAATATCAGACCAGTGGGGGTCCGACAGACACATCCTCACCGATCAGCAGTTCTCTGCAGCTGAGAAGACAGAGAATGGAACAGGAAGCTGACAGCACTGTTCTCTGTGCAGTGGCCAGAGCAGGTACTGCAGATCAGTTCACATTCACTTGAATGAGACATAAGCTGCAGTGACTTGTTTTGTCCAGTACACAGAGAACGGCGCTTTCTGTTTCCTGTTCCATTCTGCTGAGAACAGTTGATCGGTGGGGGTGCCAAGTGTCAGGTCCCCACCAATAAGCAATCTATTTTTTGGATAGATCATCAATGCTTTTAGCCCAAACCTCTGTAATACAACCTTAGTAGCCAAGAACAGCTGTTTATCAAGCTCTGTTAATATTGTGCATGCCGACCCCCGCGGTCATGTGACCGGAAGAGTTTAATTGGTGCAGTAAGACTCCCTTGTCTTATGACTATGTGATCTCCCCCCCTCACTTGCCCCCATCCATAATGCTGCAGTCTGAAGTCCCATGACTATGGGGCACACAATGGGGGTCACAGCGAGAAGTGAACATGAAGTCTTACTAGTAAATTCATTGTATAGTCCAGACATTAACAATGCTATATGTTTGTTCAGCAGACAAAAGCCATTTTATGACGCCTCTGGTTTACCTGGAATATGTTAAGATTAGTTCAGACTGAGCCCACGCCTCCATTTTGCATATATGGGCAGGTTTGGTGCCTTGTTACAAAATTTCCAGTATTCATTTGCAAGGCTTTGTATAATGGCTTTAGCAATAAGGAAGTGCGAGGTTCACCGAGCTATAGGTGATGAGGAAACGGATCAGCAGCTTCTGCTTTTTACATAGTGCACAATTATTATTGTAGGCGATGGCGGCCTTCTTATGTTCTCACTTCTACAAAACGCTGAATGTTACAAGGTGACGTCAGACACAATAACTTTTCTTCCCCCAGTTTTCCAAGTCGCCTATCTCACTATCTCAGACAGGAATCTCCCACAAAGAGCCTCATTCATTGGTTTTTGTGACGAATATGCTGCATCACATAAGGAAACAGAAATCCAATAACACCTCATCGATCCCGAACCGGGGTCACGGTGACCCTGCCCGGGTTACCCTTTCTTTTTTTGCT
This sequence comes from Leptodactylus fallax, assembly GCA_947044405.1. NCBI lineage: Eukaryota > Metazoa > Chordata > Amphibia > Anura > Leptodactylidae > Leptodactylus > Leptodactylus fallax. The sequence continues at coordinate 5,192,940 of CAMRHE010000068.1, read as the reverse complement.
TTCTGGTCCTGATCGACATGCAGGAATTACCACTAAGCTAGTCAGAGCCAAAGTGTGTCGGCTCTGTGGCCGGTGGACGCCATTATAGTCTATGGGGTCCGCCGGTAACATCTGTTTTAGCGGTCCAGCTCTGCGTCGTTCAGGTCCTTCAGTGGCCCCGAATGACGGAGAGCCTGGCACAGATGTGAACCTGGCCTGACCCATTATTTTTTATGGACCCACCTGTATTATCACGGGTCTGTGTAGGGGCCACAAGCCCGGGGCAAAACTTAGGAGAGGTTTTATTTTGCAGGGCTCACTACATGAAGTGAATGGGCCGGTGGAGCCATGCACCTATAGATGCACACACTGATGTGCACGTAGCGTTACACGGCCCCTATCCAGATGAATGGCTGCCTATGTAATACATGGCTGCACAGAGCCCACCAGGGCAGACTAAGGCTCCATTCACATCACTTTTTTTTTCTTTTTATTGCAGTGCTGGGGATTTCGGCCTCTACAGTCCTGCAGGTCTATGTCTACATATAAGCCATAATATAGGAGATGCTCCCTTGACGATACTATCCGTCCTCTTTGCAGTTTACATCCATGTTGTAACTTATGTAGAGGCAAACCCTGTATATGGCTTTATTTAGCACATAGAGATTGCAGCGCTCTCCGGAGGGGGCCAAGTCTTCTCTTGAGAATCCTATTTACAGGTTGTTTATTACCGAGTCATGCAAAGTAGTGCACAAACAGGGCTGCGGAGGCCGTGTACCTAGAAGTGTACACAGAAGACACTCTGCCTAATTATTCTGGGATTAATGCAGAAGCCATCGCCTGACGTGCTTCACCGAAGACACAAAGCAGCTGCGACTTTCTTAAGTAAACTCATTCATTGGAATGGGAAGGCAGAAAAAGACGGCGGGTTTGTGAGCAGCTTCTGCAGCCGGGTGATCTGTACCACATGATAGATGCAAGTCAGACCTTAAAGGGGAGTCTGTCAGCAGGGTTAGGCCTCATACACACGACAGTCTGCAGTCTGTATTGTCAGTGTGTCGGCTGTGTTTGTCACGGCTAGCAGACTGACCCTTTCATTTCTATGGCCACATACACACGATTGTGTATTATCACAGACCTGTGAGCCCAGGACAAAACTCAGGACAGGTCCTATTCCTATCCGTCTTGTGGCCCGAGCTCATCCAGATGTCATCCAGGTGCCCAGATATGTATGGCCAGCCTTACTAGATGGTACGTTCTCCTTACCTGGTCATACTCCAGCGCTCCCGGGTATAGCGGCCATCCCAGGAAAAGCTCAGCAATCACGCAGCCCAGCGACCACATGTCTATGGCTTCACAAAACGGTAACCCCAAAATAATCTCAGGAGCTCTGAAATAGAAGAAAGAAAAAAAGGTCAGTAAAACACTTAAAAGTACAAAGAGAGGCATCGATGACACCCATAGAAGTACAATCATAATATAAACCCTCAGACATCTCACTTCAGGAAGGTTAATATATATACACGATCACCAGACTGGACCAATCACTACCTGGCCTCAAATGGAATCATTTGGGTTTCTTAAAGAGATATTTCAAGGGATGTATATTATCTTAAAGGAACAGTCCAAGAAAAACCTGACAACTTGAGGCTGATTGACTAATACGGCCTAATATTTAGACACTGTAAACTTAGGCTCAGACTTTTGGCTCAGTTTACAAAATTCTGGTGCCCATTTGGAGTGCGTCATTGCCTTTAAAGCTACTAGATTCCACTAGGATGCCCGGCATTTTAGGAGGATGTGAAATTCTTCCATTTTAACCCATACTGCACTGGATTTGCACGCAGCGTGCACGTTCCTGTTGTGCAAGTGGAAGTGATTATTTACATTCTACCACAGGAATCCTGGGAAGTCTGTTCACGCAGAACTGGAGCACCAGGAATTTGCAGTCAGCCAACCAGTGCACGGTGTACAAGCAGCGACATGGTGAGATGTTCATGTACGAGATGGAAGAGGCTGAGGGCAGGCAGCGAGCGCTGCAGGTAGGCCGGGGTGTGGACTGACTGACACTGTAACCATAGCACGTAGCCCTGTTTGTGTAATGTAACCAGATCATTAATAAAACACAAAGATGGCTTCTACTTCGTCACGATACCGGACCTGGTAACAAGCAAGTCATCTGCTCGGGGGATCGGCTTACATCCAAGGCCCAGGAGATAACCACACCGAGAAATCCTGCTTTGTTCAACTTATGTGCCGTGTTAGGTTATTGGATTAGAAAGGTTTTCTGGTTTCATGTAAGACGAGATTATTTATGGGGATAAAACTAAAGCAACAAAGTGACATCAAAGTGATATAGAAAATAAATGCCACATAAACACCCGAACCTGAGCAAAGCTGTGCCATGTAGTGCAGGACACAGGACTTCTTACTTTGATGGGTAACGGACCACTCGGCATATGACATCACCGCACAATAGCATCATATTGTGTATTATCTCTGTGCTGTGACATCACTGTGTGTATTATTCCTGTACTGTGACATCACTGTGTGTATTATCCCTGTCCTGTGACATCACTGTGTGTATTATCCCTGTACTGTGACATCACTGTGTGTATTATCCCTGTACTGGACCCTGTGGCCGGTACTGTGACATCACTGTGTGTATTATCCCTGTACTGTGACATCACTGTATTATTCCTGTACTGTGACATCACTGTGTGTATTATCTCTGTACTGTGACATCTGTGTGTATTATCCCTGTGTGATACTGTATATCCCTGTACTGTGACATCACTGTGTGTATTATCTCTGTACTGTGACATCACTGTGTGTATTATCCCTGTACTGTGACATCACTGTATGTATCCCTGTACTGTGACATCACTGTGTGTATTATCTCTGTACTGTGACATCACTGTGTGTATTATCTCTGTACTGTGACATCACTGTGTGTATTAACTTTTATAAATTAACTTTTTGTTTGTTTAGTTTCTCTTCCTTTCCACTATTGTGACATCTGACTACGTCCTCCAAACGACGACTATCCCGCGGCTGTGAAACTACAACACCCAGCACATCCTCCCCGCTGTAATGTTTTTCAATGGAATTACACAGATAACCACTTCCCTACATGTCACTGATATCAGCCGCTCTTATTAGTATCATTTCCATCAATTTAGGATTAGTGTCACTTTAAGGCAGATATCCCCCCAGGGAGTAGACTGTCCACTGAGGAGCAGTCACGTAAGAGACAGCTGAACTGCGACAAGGGTGACTGATCAGAGACAGCTGTATTGTGACAGTTGTGAGCGGAGACAACAGCTGTGCGACCTGACTGAACTGTGGTAGGGGGCTGCGGTGTAACCCACGGAACGGAGAACAAGCCCCACATGGGCGAGTGTGAAAACAAGCGGCCTAACACAAGTAACTGGAGTCAACAATGGTGACCGGGGCGAATTATGTAAGTGCTTAGTACGCAGACACACCCGGCAGGTTCTTTGCAGCCTGCTACATAAATTATACATACTATGACAAACGTATTGCAAGCAGGAACAATTCCTATTAGGGATCATTCACATGGTCAGGTAGGGCGATGCAAAAAACTGCATCGGAGGGAGAGAAAAAAAAAAAGGATCGGAACAAAACCACCATGAAATCAATGCAGCATGGGAGGAACATGGAAGTCAAAATCGGAACCCCCTTGGCCTTAGGCCACACACTGTGAAAACGCGACGGGGAAAAAAAAAGGCTGCGCTTTAGAATCCAAGCAAAAAATGTCATTTAATCTCATCCACACATTGTAAAAGAAATGTGGAAAATGCAGATTTTTCCCAAAAAAACGCAGCAAGTTCACTTTGCCTGCAAAAACGTCGCGGTCTCCCCCATAGCCTTAAGTGGGGAGGCTGAAAGGGAAGCGTTATTAAAGCCTTTTTATCCGCTGCGTTTCGCTAGATGTGGTCTTGACCTTACTGCAGATTTTGCCGCTTATTTAACATGTTGCACCAAATCCTACATCAGAATAGCATGCAGTTTTTTTTCACTGTGTGAACTGGCTGTTGTGAAATCAGATGCAGACAGGTGGCTGGATTTTGCAAATCGCGTAGTCGTAGGGGCTTTCGCAATCCCATTGTACACCCTAAATACACGTCTCCTGTTACCACCCTAAGGGAAATACCCAAAAATCTGATTTTTCTTTTTTTTTTTTGCAGCTCAGAAGTCAGTACGGGGGCTGTCCTATAAGTTGGTGCTTTTTGTATTATCACTACAAGTTCTTGCACAACTGGTCGCACACTTCCGTGTGGGCTACAGTCTACGTGCAGCCAGTGTTTACGTGTTGTGCGACGTGCTCTGGGCATAAAGGTTGTGCTTTCTGTCTATACATATCTAACGCTCAGGATGTGGTGTGTCATCTTACATGTGCAAAGTCCACAGCTCGCAACGGCAGGCCAGAGCAATCGAGTGCTGCACGCATACATTTCCAAGGGTTTAGCTGCAGCTATCAAAAAAGTGAGCGTGCCAATTTCCTTGTGCTCTGAAAATTCCCCCTGACCTCACCTACACAACAGCAGGAGGATCAGGACGGCAGCTCAGCTTTCCTGGAGATTTCATGAGCAAAACGTGAAACATTTTGACCTCAAATACCCTTATTTTTAAGTTTTTGAAGCCAAAAACAGGATTGGACAGGACAGGAGGAGAATATGCCAACAGGACAGCGGCGTGTAGTCTGCTAAGAATCAGTGGTTTCTATCCTGGGGTCTGGTAACTGACTCCCTTTTAACCTGCTCCCATTTTCATACAAAAAGCCCAATAGGTGGCGCTATCACCACGAGAGAATTTCACTGTAATACTGTAGTTGAAGTTCGTTGGCCTTGCACTGTGTGAATATTAGTGGATGCTTACAGACGTCAGCCCGACCTGACGACTACACAGCAAACCGTAGACGGGAGGATTTAGTGCAAAAGAGATAAAAACCGAAATAAGCGCCTTCTGATTCCTGACAAGCTGAGTGTTTACGTGCTGCGGAGCACATGACGGGGGACGATGCTCCTTGTGGATCTATCATCTCATCCCAGAACCTGATCGCTGTTTACTAGGCGGCCGCTCCATAGTCTTACTGTGAAGATCACGGTTTAATTTTAGACTGTTTACATGTTATCCCTGCGAAGTGGGTCCCCATGAAGGGAGTCTCTGATCTCTCCCTGCTAAAAATACGACGGCTCGGGCATTGAAAAATGAAAGTCACGCAAGGAGTTAAAGCGTTTCTCAGCAATGGTTATTTGTTTACAGGCTGTGATAACATTGGGAGGGTTCTGTGCCAGGCAAGGTCACCAGAAGAGACAAGTGTAAAAGTGAAAAGAGTCCCCAGCATATGGCGGGAATGGGTAACGGCTCCGCCATGTGTTACATTGTGTGCGAGAAGAGGTAATAAAAGTTACAGAGCGAGGGAGAAGGATACATTGTATACAATAAGAAGCAGTAAAAGATACAGGAAGGTACTGTGTATATATACAACACTACTACTTCTAAAGGTGTGCAAGGGCCCAGGAGGTTCCTAGTACATCCTAGTATAGAGGTTACCCACAGACTAGTGACAGGCTCTTCTTTACAACTGTCCAAAATCCTTCCACCCCTCTGAAGTAGCAACTCATCCATCCTGCAGGTCCCTATGTAACCCTATGTAGGCCAGACGTGAGATGCAGCCGCAGAGCTATATGACCATACCCACCTTCTGATTTGGCTGGCGGCCATTTCTCCCGGCTGCACCATAAACATGTTGATCAATGCAGAACAAGGTGCTGATCGACCCTGACAGTAGTTTAAAGGACTGTGGTATTGAGGTCCATGTCCCCTTTTCAGGCAAGTGACACGTCCGTCAGTCACATGGCCATGCTGCACCTCAGTCCCATTCGAATCAACGGGACTGAACTGCAATACCAGATACAGTCCATATACAATGTACAGTAAGTAGCGAAGAGGCCGTAACAATCAATCACCACCCCTCACTAGTACTTACAGCAGACCCTAAGTCACAAAGGATCATGAAATGTGACCTCACAATATCCCATTATTTGATCAATAGGAGATGGGGGCAATGAGAGTGAACGGCCATCTTTTCTCAATGGATTCCCTGTATATTGGAAAGCATCTGCCTGGATCCTACCTGACTGTGAATATTCACATGGGTCATAGGATCCTACATGAAAAGTAGAGCCAGAGCTGATGTTATCAGGCCCGGTATGAGGGCTAGTACGGTGACACTGCAGGGAGGATAGTACGCCAGCCGAAAAACCAACTGAAGGCTTTATAAACCAGAATGGATAGAATATATTTACAGCAGAGGCCGCAACAAAGTGTCACTGTAAACGGTTATATACAGGTATAGTGCAGAGAGTAAGAAGCGGCAGGTAAAGGGGTAAAGTTAGCATGCTATAAACACGGAATTAAAGGGGTATTACATTTATTTATCTTCCTATAGGATGCTGCTCGGTGGAGGTCCGACTGCTGGGAAACCGACAAATCACAAGAACAGGGGTCTTATTCTTCATCCAAAATTGACCAGCAGGTCAACTATATAAGCTACCGCGCCATACACTCTCTATATCTGCAGTATATGAGCTACCGCACCATACACTCTCTATATCTGCAGTATATGAGCTACCGCGCCATACACTCTCTATATCCACTATATATGAGCTACCGCGCCATACACTCTCTACATCTGCTCTATATGAGCTACCGCGCCATACACTCTCTATATCTAGCTGTATATGAGCTACCGCGCCATACACTCTCTATATGCACTATATATGACCGCCCATACACGCGCCATATCCACTATATATGAGCCCCCCCCCCCATACACTCTCTATATCTGCAGTATATGAGCTACCGCGCCATACACTCTCTATATGCACTATATATGAGCTACCGCGCCATACACTCTCTATATCTGCAGTATATATGAGCTACCGCGCCATACACTCTCTATATCTGCTCTATATGAGCTACCGCGCCATACACTCTCTATATCTGCTCTATATGAGCTACCGCGCCATACACTCTCTATATCTGCTCTATATGAGCTACCGCGCCATACACTCTCTATATCCACTATATATGAGCTACCGCGCCATACACTCTCTATATCTGCTGTATATGAGCTACCGCGCCACTCTATATATCTGCTCTATATGAGCTACCGCGCCATACACTCTCTATATCTGCTCTATATGAGCTACCGCGCCAGAAACAGCTGAGACTATTTCCAACAGTCCCCCAGAAGTGAATGGAGCCGTCACCCCTTTATGACCAGCTGCTCCATTCTTTTAGGGGGTCCCTGTTCTGATAAAACTGGAATACCCCTTTGAGGGATACTCATGAATACCCGTCACTCCTGGTCCCTCTCAAAACCCCCTTAGCCAGCGTCTGCCTGAGCATCGATTCCTGAAAGTGGAGACCACCAGGAGGTCTCTGAACAGGAGCGGCAGGGAAGGAGTGAGCATTACACCATTAAAAAAAAAATATATATATATATATATATATATATATATATATATATATATTAATAACAATAACAATAATAATAATAATAAATAGAAAAAAATTGCCAGCCAGATAAATAATTGAAGGGATTACTGAAGCCAGACCTACATAAAATAAATAAATATAAAAATGAATTAAAAATGGCAGCAATTCCATCTCTCTCGTTTATTTCCACTTTTGCCTCATATTGGTATGACAAGTGAGAAGTATGTGCAGACTTCCTGTAGACGTGTTCAGGATATCAGCCATTCCCCCTTTCCGTTCAGTCTGCAGCAGGAGCCTCCCCCCCCCACTGTACGTCTACACAGGCCAAGCGACTATAGACAACACCGCCCTTTAATAAAGGTGCCCAAACCCTACTCGAAATCACCAAATCTTGCCTTTTTTCCCCCCTCCTTTTAGTGAGTCGAGCTTTTCTAGCTCAGCTAAACATGGAGACGCCTCGCTCTAATACTCTAATATAGACATAGAATTCTTTTGGCTTTTCTGTTGCTTGGCCTTATCACATTTCCAATCATATCAGTGGAAAAAGAGCTGCTAATGTAGTTTTTGGAAGCAACTAATGGCAAGCGCCCCAGACCAGACATGCAGATTGGAGGAGAAATGCTTTCATGAGCTTGTTCTAGAATTTGGGAGATAAACAATGGCCGGTGTTAATGGAATTTAGTTATCAATGGCCGGGCTAATCTAACATGTATAGAGATGGGTGAGCGCCGCCGTACTGCCTGCCCGCCAGGCGCAGCGGCAAATAATCACACGGCTTATCGACGCTGACACTCCGATCACGGTGGTTACACGGCAGCCAGCAAAGGGAAAAATTGCTTATATGGAAATTTGGGTCCTGAATCTTCAAAGCTTCCATAGGGGACGTGACGGAAAAGGGAATTTACACAAAGCAGGAACAGGTTGCTGGACACTGTTATCACAGACGTATTATATAGATTCCCTCTAAGACTAGAGTCCGCGGGGTCCCAAACTCCCTCCTGGCCCCTCCCACCAAATTTAAAGGGATTGTCTTATCTGGAAAATATAGGAGTGGTGAGTTAGAGGGATTTTCCAGGCTACAAATATTAATGACCTGTCCTAAAGATATCTGTGAGAAGCTGACACCCGGCACCCTCACCGATCAGCTTTCTCAGAGACTGGAACAGGAAGCACGATTTTACAATACTGGGATTGACAAGTGCCTGTCGTACTGGAGGCCTTGCCTATCTATACACCTATATACACAGCAGCCATTGTTTTACTTGTAGTCCACCATTTCTTGTACAGGTTGCTGTATCCCGGCGGCGTTAGTGTAAGGGGTCGGACTGTTTTCCATGGCAATAGACAATTTATTGCTTAGGGTCCGTCAATTGTTCGGGACTTTGCCGTAAATCAAAGGTCTGAACCAGGGCAGTGAAGACGGGCACATGAACGCTGAAGACGACAACTTTGGCAGTCAATGAGGCGCTCCTTATACTTTTCCTACATGGAGGTTACATGCCGTATACTGAGACCGGTAACTAGGAGGCTAGGTACTTACCTCCCCTGTCCATAGACAAATTTTTAGTCAAACCCATACAACCCCTTTAAATCAACTGCAAATGTAGGGTTTTCCATAGGATAGGTGGTCGGGCTCCTGGCACCACCACCGATCAACTGATTGAAGAGCCATGGCACAATGGCGAGCGCTGCAGCCTCTTATTTACCAGACATAGCGCCGTACATTTTATACAGGCCGTGCATGGTACTGTAGCTCCAGGCATAGTCAAGTGGTGGAAAAGAGGTAAGTGTAGTACCAGGCACAGCCACCACACAAACGATGGCACTGGTAATCACCAGGAATACCGAGAGTTGGATCTCCACCAATCCAAGTCTTTGATATTAAAGTCTAGAAAACCCCTTTAAATGATTCATTGCTCATGTAGCTTTCCAGCTGTTGCAAAACTGCAACCCCCAGCATGCTCTAAAAGCCAAAGGCATGCTGGGTGTTGTTGTTAGGCAGCAGCTGGAGAGCCTCTACCAGCTTCCTATCACAATACACATCTCTCCGCTCCCAGGAAAGATGAATCAGGCCTGGCAGGTACATTTGCTCTCCTGGTGATCTGCGTATTCTCTGTATGCTAATCCAGTGTAATGTATACAGCTACAGGTCTATCCCAAACCAAACACCAGGCAGCTACTGGTAGTGTCTGAGGATGAGGAGTACATAAAAGGCCTCCGACGGCCTGGGGGGTGGGGTGGGGAGTTCTGCTGACAGAATAACACATGCTGGGAATACGGCGCTCCCAGGTTTGGCTACATCTCCATGAAAGGCTCTATCCACGGAAAGCGAGCACAATTCTGAACTTGCGCTGTTATGTCGGGAGGAATTAGAACAGAATGTGAAGTAGCTCGGGCTAAATACAAGGTCAGCCCCACGTTAACCTCTTGCTGGCCGCGCCGTGGCGTGTTATTGCCGCGTACCTGACGTAAATATGTTTTTTGTACCGTGTCAAGGCCTCGGCTCTGTACAAACAGGGGAGTGATATTTTTCCAGTCGGAGCCAGAACACCAACGCAATAACAAATGTCAGCCAGTTAACCCATGGCTGGCCCCGTGAGGGCTCCAGGTCTTCCTTAAAGGGAGTTGGTCAGTTCCTTTAAGAACGACTTAGAGTGCGAGGTTGGGGCCGGGGAGAGAGATGGAAGTGTGTGTGGGATGGCACAGAGGATGACATCAGACAGCTGATAAAACTGAACTTTCCCTTTAAAAAGGGCTTTTCAGGATTTAAAGGGGTTACGATACTGTTTGCTGTAGCCTCTCACTACTTACCAAACACAGCGCCACACACTGAATAGTGGCTGTCCTTGATATTGCAGCCCAGCCTATTTTTTTGAATGGGACTGAGCTGCGACATGGCCATGTGACCGGCGAACGTGAGATCAAAAAGCCTGAGCAGAGGATGTGAAGTCCCCTTTAAATGCTGATGACCTCTTCTAAGTTACTATAGGTCATCCATATCCGATTGGGGGGGGTATGGTTCGGCAGCTCTGGTGAATGCCACTTTACGACGTGACGTTGCGTTCCTTTATCACTTGGTCTGTGTGTAGCTCAGTCCCATTCAAGTCATTAGGGCCGTACTGCAATACCAAACACGGCCAGGGTCAATTTTGAGTTACCAACTCCAACTTCAAAATAAAACGATTATTTTTAATTATTTTATACAATTATAATGATTAGAATTAAGTGTATATTAATTACAGGTATGGTTTGTTACATATTTACTGTCATAGGAATCAGTCACTAGTTTACTGCGTCTGTCTGACCATGGTTGGAGTCGGTGGTCTGGCCTATTGACCCCACAGCCCTGATAGGTGCGATGCCTTGTTTCGGACCCCCACCATCTGAAATCTTAAGAATAGATCATCCACATCTTAGTCTCAGAAAGCCCCTTTAAGCTCCCTGCGATCGGTCTACAAGCTTCCTATAGGTAGTAATGTCTGTCCTCACATTATGCAAGTCTCTTCCGGCACACAAACAGTTACTGTATTTCACCGGAGCCGGTTCTTCTGGACCAAACATGTCGCCGTCGCCGCCACAGAGGGTTCGAGAACAGCAAATGGCTGGTCTGCTTCGCCAGGCTGCTCTATTGAGTTAGCGGTATAGAGTTACTGGGAGCGCCAGGTAGGGGCTGCTCCGCAGCTGTTCAGTCTGGATTTAATCTGATTTCCTAAAGCTCCTCAGGACGTGTTCAGAAATAAAACGCATTCTTTGTTTTTAAAAGGACAAGTCCATATCCCCGTACACCGTGTATCCCAGCGTCGAGCAGCGCTCCCTTTATCTGCAGTCAATCACCGCCAAACAGTGACTGTAAAGCAAGAAGTGACATAACATGGACTGCGCCTACAGATCCCTGCCTGAACAGGTTTAGGCTCCGTTTGCCCTATTTAGGCTCAGTGACACACAATCTCTATTGTGTAAGGAGTCCGCACCTCTAAAAGGTTAACACAACTCCTGGTGAACTTGCCAGACTGGAACAGTAATCGGCCCTTACCCACAATGCAAATCCATTGACTACTGAAAAGAAGGCTCCAAAGAGGACTCTCCCACTGTAATGATTCCTTACGGAGCCCCCCAGATCATGGAGACCATGAATAAGAGAACCTAGTACGTGCTTGAACATAGGAGGTAAGGAGGCGACCATGCTGAATCTGTACGCCCCCCAGCACTTCCTATCCCTGCTGGTCCCCTGTGCAGGAGTAGGCAATGAGTTCATTGTCTGTTGCTGTAAAAGGGTCGTCTCATCCCTTTAACCTGAGAGCAGCCACTGCGGCAAACAGCTGGTCACCACAGACGCAACGCCCGGGAATCCAGATTTTGTAGCCATTGGTTTCAGGACACTTAACCCCCCACAAGTCCTTGTGGAGCAGTGTCCAAATATCCTACTCCTAAGGCTAGGCTACTCCCATTCCTCACGGCTAGCACACTGACCTATTCTTCTCTATGGCCCCATATACACACTAGTGAGCCCGGGGCAAAACTCCTATACCTATCTGTTTTGCAGCCCGGGCTCACTAGTTGAAGTCAATGGGTCCGATGATGTCACCAGATGCTCTCCGCGCCACTTGCTTGTCATGTGCATGTAGCCTTGACCATTGCGTTTCCTAGATAAAATGACTAATATACCTGCGGGTACACCACTGCACCCATTCTTACTTTGCAGAGAGCAGCAGGGGCCATAAGTCTCTTTGTTTCGCCTCTGGCTCTCTGTGATGTCACCATCTCTGCTCTACTCCTGTGGCTTGTATACAGAGTAGAGAGGAGTGTCTGCAAGGGGAGACAGAGGAAGAAGACTTCCAGCTTTCCAATACGTCCTGCAAAGCTAAGAATGGGACGAGTAAGTTTATCCATAGTAGGGAACGCTCTGGTAAGCTTCCCCCACTTCTCCGCATAACCCCTTTATTGCTGATAATGTCCCAGTGATGGTCATAAGCTGAAACACTACCAACCACTATACTAAAGCGTCATGGCTTCTTATATGGTCCGACTTAAACAAGTCAGTGCAGCCAGAAGAGGAAGTCTCTTGTATAGTAGACAGAACTTCTAGAGACCACATCAAGTAACACAATAAAAACTCACTAAAGGAAGCTGAAAGAACAACAATTACGGTAGTATTACACACACAAGCTAATAACTCTGCGCAGCATATCCAGCTTTAGGAGAACGGCAGCAGCTTTAATTCTACGTACCAGCGGGTTACCAACCACACTTAAACACGCTCACATTTTTAATTTTAATACGTATTGTTGTGAACGGTCGCTTTGCCAAAACTCACCTCATTGCGTGCACCGCAAAAATAATGACTAGCACAGCAAGAAAGCGTAGACTGCGAGTCCTACGCCGGCCTGAGGTCTGAAAAAGAACATGCCAAGGGATGAAGGAGAAGATCTGTAACGTGTTCTGTGCTCAGGAACGCTGTGTGAAGCCAACACGTATCACAAGACCGTACAATTGCCTCCAAATAATGGAACATTTGATCAGATAGGACGGCTTCCTCCAAACTCAATTCTATAAAAATTAGTACAGAGAACTCGAGATCTGCGGCGTGCGTGACATGCATAGGAGAGGATACAGAGAAGACCCCGGCATGTCTGTGCAATAAGAAGGGGTCTTCTCACCTCATTGCTGCACCATGCTGCAGGAACCCCCCATATCTGCGGTATGAGACATTGCAGCCATATTGTTAATACTCCACCGGTATAATAGGAAAGGTGCAAAGGGATGTCCGAGACGTCAGACTATCAATCTTACATTGCTGGGAGTCTATCTCTTGGTAATCTTGGTTTGAAGGGGCTGTGGCCCTCCGGGAAAGTGCTGTGGCCCTCCGGAAAGTGCTGTGGCCCTCCGGAAAGTGCTGTGGCCCTCCGGAAAGTGCTGTGGCCCTCCGGAAAGTGCTGTGGCCCTCCGGAAAGTGCTGTGGCCCTCTGGAAAGTGCTGTGGCCCTCCGGAAAGTGCTGTGGCCCTCTGGAAAGTGCTGTGGCCCTCCGGAAAGTGCTGTGGCCCTCTGGAAAGTGCTGTGGCCCTCCGGAAGTGCTGTGGCCCTCCGGGGCGGCCGGAGTGCTGTGGCCCTCTGGAAAGTGCTGTGGCCCTCCGGGTGCTGTGGCCCTCTGGAAAGTGCTGTGGCCCTCCGGAAAGTGCTGTGGCCCTCTGGAAAGTGCTGTGGCCCTCCGGAAAGTGCTGTGTCCCCTTCATTGTTTACACCGCTTTGTACTCAGAGTAGCGGCTATGCCTCATGCTCTTGTGACATGACCAAAGATCACGTAGTCACCCTTCACTAACCTAAGTGAACAGAGCGACCTAAGGGATCACTAAGAGTCACAGCACCCTCAGGTCACAGCGCTCCATTCACTTACACTGCAGTGTTTGGAGTCGCAGCGAGTTACGGTGGAGTTCTAGCTCCGTGCCAATAATCTGTTCCTAAGGACAGACCACCAGTATCAGGGAACCAGATAACCCATTAGATCACTGAAACTCCCCAATGTGCACACACCTCACAGAAAGTGACAAAAGACTGACAACTCCTTCCTGTGTAATCTGCCCCGTCACCCAACAGTCTGTGAAAACGGCGGGTGTGTGTTAAAGGGGTTTGCATAACTACCTGATAATCCAGCACATATCAGATCTGATTGACGACTACCTTTTCTACTGAAAGGAAGGTGGTCTAAGTGGTCTATGCCATCAAAATCAGATTGGCGGGCGTTCGCACCCTGGCACCCCCACCAATCAGCCGTTCTCTGCAACTGATCTACAGAGAATGGGGTAGGAAGCAGACAGCTCCGTTCTCTGCGTAGTGGCAGAACTGAGGTACTGCAGTAGCGAATGAGAGCTGATCTGCAGTACCTGATCTGGCCACTACACAGAGAACGGAGCACCGATCTGATATTGATGTCCTAGCCTCAGGATAGGTCATCGATATGTTTCGCCAACACGGTAGTGTTGTCACCAATGAGATCTGATATGTGCTAGAATGTCCAATATTCTGGATTATCCAGCAGTAACGCACAAGTATATCAAACTCCCTTGGAAGAGAACAGATCCTCAGAGAGAAGGCAGACGTTGTCACGGTATAACCTGATTTTCCGTTCTCATAGAGGCATTTCCTTATTGGTTCTCTTTGCTTATTTTCCGCTTCTGGTCTTGTGAGATTCCACATGATATTAGAGTCCTGAGCTGGAGCCCCCAAGTATCAGATTAACATAGAATATTTATTAGGACTAGAATAGGAATCATTGCAATAATGAAGTAATAAAATATCGCTTTCATAGTGATAAAAAACAAATGAGCTTTCATTCCCGATACGCTAAATTTATAGGACTGAAAAAGAAACCGCAAAAAGGAAAGGCGATGGTGTCAATGCAAGGGCAGAAATGACTACATTACATCAAATAAACAATTCCATTTCAGCTTCTTTAAGGATTGCAACTGATCTTCTCTGGTGAATCCGACGTAATCCCGGGATTTAGCTCCAGGCTGCCCATCAGGCCTGCCGTCTCTGGAGCTGCCCTATATTGCAATTAAATACAATGGAGGATGACGGCGGAGGAGTGAGGAGGGCTGGGGCAGGGCACGCCTGGCCATTCAGAATTCTGTACCAGGCGTCGTAAGGAGATTCATAGAAGGCGACTATTGGAGAAACAGCAAATGCAAAAAAATCGGATTAAGAAAGTTAAAAGGGATGTCCTGTACGGAGGGAGCTCATCTGGATCCTTCAGCGATCAGATGCAATTTGTGGGGGAGCCCGGCAGCAAGTACCTTATTGCTTGCAGCGCCACCACAGGGGAAACAAAGAATTACACAGGAGAGGAAAGTCCTGCAAGCAGCACTCTCCTCTCCACATGTTACGTGCGGAAACTGAGCGGAAACCACACAGACCCCATTATAGTCTATGGGGTCTGCGGGTTTCCCAGGTAAACCGCGTTTTTATGCGCCGACTCCCCAAATGCAGATGTGAACCGGGCCACAGAGGGCTTTCTGGGACTTGCATATTCACGACCTATCTTAGGGTATGACATAAATATGTGATTGATGATGGGGTAGGTGACTTGTTTTTTTAAGAGGTTGGCGCTCTATCCCTGTCCCAATGATGTCACATTCATCAGTCACATGGTATAGCCGCAGCTCCGCCCCATTCAAGTCAATGAGACTAAGCTGCAAGCTGTGATGTGCTTGGTATTCAGTTAAGGGGTCACTGCACCCACCCAAACGCTGCAGCCTCCTCAAACAGCTGATCAGCAGGGTCCCGGGTGTCAGCCTACTTCACGCATATGGATGAGCTACCCAGAAGTTGGTCTAAACATATATTCACAGATATATCAAATGTTCCCTAAACACTCCTATTAGATGACAGTATAAAAAAACAGCCTTTATATATATATGTAATGTTAGACAACGCCAAAAATAACCAGCACTCCGAGTGCTTCATTTTATGTCTTTGTAAATATCCGAGGAATTCAGGAAGGGATATATATGTATGCGGTGAACGACAGCAAATGCTTGGATGGAGGAATCCAGCCTTTATATTTTGGGGATAATATGGGACCACATGCTTAATATCAGGATAAAAAAAAAAGGGGGGGGAAAGGCGAGGACCCTGCCCGGCCGCTCGCTGCACATTCCTGATGGTGCCATAGATCCGCAGCCTTGGCTATTCTTGGTGCCAAAGGAGGAGACAACAGGAAAGAATAGAGCAATGTAAATAAAGCGTGGAGACCGGCCGCCTTGAACCCGAGGAGCGGCGGCACATGTCGTCTATTTGGGTAGAAAGGATTATTTACACAACAAGCACGGAGAGGACGGATTATACCCAGCCCCGCCGCATCTTCCGCTCCTCAGGAGACGCCTGCGCCGTCGTATAGTTTGTGATTGTGACAAATGTGATTCACGTAAAAACCATTGACGCCAATTTGGCATTATGTCCAAAACAGTGGCGGGACTTCTCCAGAAATATCCTTTCAGTAAGTGATACGAGAAAATGACTACTGCCGGGAACAACAAGCTATTTTTGTCGGAGACTGAAAAGTGGAAAAAAAAAAAAAAAACAATTTTGAATTCATCAAAGTTTTATTTGTCATTGAAAGGAACGTTCTAGATGTCCCGGGGGGGGAAACAAGATATTCCATTTATAGACTTCGGCTGTGGGGGGGCGCTGCTCTGTTTAATGGTGGCCCTAGATAAAGACTCGGCCAAGATCTCACATAAGATATAGCAGAATGTTCTAGTTTAAACCATGTACACACCAGAATAGTTTGTTACCATCACAGGCTTTTTCCCATGAGAATATTTTTTGTACTCAAAGAAAAAGTCATTTGGGTTTAAAGGGGTTGTCCGTCAAGGAGAAAGGTCTTGAAACGGCATCTGAATGGGTTAAAATATAAAAGACGCAATGCTGATCCCCTCACTGATCACACCCCACACCCTTACAGACTTCACACTGGTCACCACTGGCTGAGGCGGTGACATACATCAGTCAGTGACTAACAGAGCGGCCATTCACGTGGGTCAAGAGGGGCCAGGAAGTAGAGACCAGCAGGGGCACAGCAAAATCTTAGAATAGGAGCAGCGTGGAGTGGGGCAGGGATCCAAGCAGGCCAGGACAAGGGCGCCTCGACCGTCAGATTTACTACAACTTCCAGCAGCCCCTGGATGGCGTGTATCAATTCCGGCGGATGGGACTTCCTGAGATTCGCCAGAATTATAAACAGGCCAGAATGGGTTAAAGGAAGTCCCCAAAACCCTGAATATCAACTCAGCCCTGCAAATATAGAAAAGCGGTTTACCTAAGGAAACCTGCGGACCCCATAGACTATCATGGGGTCCGTGTGGTTTCCGCACAAAACATGCGGAGAGGAAAGTGCTGCCTGCTTCGTGTGGAAACCACATGGACCCCATGATAGTCTATGGGGTCTGCAGGTTTCCTTAGGTAAACCGCTTTTCTATGCGTATAGGTTTCTGTTTGGGGGGGTCCCCAAGAGGACTCCCCCAAACGGAAACCGAACACAGATGTGAACCGGGCCTTAATCCTGCCGTGTGAATGAGCCCTATGGCTGTAGCAATTCCTGCAGAGATCTCTCTGAGACACTGATATAATTGTATCCGGTTTAGGAAATCTTCTGTACTCCAGAGCGATACATTGTAGCAAACTAGCCAAGATTTATGCTGTTGCCAATTGTATCCACTTGTAAATTACAAGCAGGACTAGGTCTATAGAGGGTTATCGGCCCTCGGAGGAGCTGGAGACACATCCTTCTTACAAAACCACTGTAAAACAAAACCTTTTACAACCGAACACAAGCGCGAGCCATGTCCCCCAGGAACGGCGATATGTCTGCCACACGACGGCGACCATTTATCATCACACCCCATTGAGAAGAGGACGGATCGATTCCTTCCATGAAAGTGACTAAGACATCATCAAACACGGAGACGAATCTACAAACAGAGCTAACATGTAAACGCAAAGCTAGTAGTACAAGAAGAGCGTGTAATAATATTTCCAGAAGTGGGATTATCCAGCTTATATAAACCTGACGTGAACCCCTGACGGAGCCGACAGGCGCTGCATAACAGGTCTGAATCTGTCCGAAAATCTCCTTATCTGCTCCCGAAACTCTCCAAATAATCCTCTCATTGAAACTTAGGACCACGGCCTACAGCAGAGCTCCCGAACCTCATCGGAACTAGGCAGAAGTTTTAGGAGGCTACCTCTGTATATAAAAGAAATAGTCACAATGATCATGGCGTCCGCTCCGCAGGCAGCGTGTTATAGAGTGGACGGAGCTCAGCAGATTGATATAGTTTTGATAGAAAGTTCTAGAATAACCTGTCAGTCACAAAAACTTATTCTGGGCTTAGGAGTCCGGTGGGCGGTCCGATCAGTGACTGACTGTCTTCCTTGTATAAGTATATATACCAAGATAGCAGCCAATCACTTGGGAGTCCAGTGGGCGGTCCGATCAGTGATAGACTGCTATCTTAGTAGACAAGTCAGTCACTGAGAAGGACCGCCCACTGGACTCCTAAGCCCAGAATGAGCAGAGATGTAGGTGAATAAATAAAGTTGTACGGTAACTTTTCTAACACTATATATATATATATATATATATATATATATTCAGTCTGCTCAGCTCCTCCTGCTTACACAGATAGGAATGCATCAGTATCTGATCAGTGGGGGTCCAGAAGCAAGAGCCTGCACCGACCAGCTGTTCCAGCTACCTCCAGGCGACAAAGCAGATCTGCTGCTACTTATGTAATACACACAGAGCTGCAGTACCTCAATGTCACCACTAAAGACTAGAGGGGGCTACGACCCTGTGCCCATTACCTGAATAGGAGCAACCACGGCCCAAAAGCAACCGGAAGTGCTGTCAGACCCCCAATGATCAGACACTGATGGCCGAGCAGGGTTGGGGCCCGGAAAACCCCTGTCATGGCTGAATAGAAAAAAATATATATATTAAATAAACATACTAGATTATACGGCTTAAAGGGTTTGTCCAGCATTAGGAAATCCGCCATATTTTTCTGCCACTAGACAGCCCCTTTAAGGATACATTCAGGGCCGCTTTCTTCCTGTACACGTCCATGTTTGGCTTACAATGTTGGACAACAATTTACAATTTCAGCCCAACCAGCGTTGTCCAAAATCCGAAATTTTCCAGGAAGCTGCGTGAGCAGGAGCCGTTATTTCCCCCGCTCTAATCTATATCTAAAGCGAGACCTTTCTATGTAAAATACAAGAAATTTATGTCATGGAAAATTCCTCTGCATCAGAGTCAGGAAATGTTCCTGGCAATGGACTTTCTCCGGGACACAACACAATTTTGAAGCTGACAAATGGAGGGCGAGAGTGAACAGAACTGCTGGATTTACACACAGGGAGGGAAGCTTGGTGGAAGGCCGCGTCCTCGGCGAGTGCCATGATGTGCATTAGGACCTGGCAGCGGCCAAGTGCTCAAGTTACAGAGGCCAATAGTACAGAGTATACAGGAGGAGGCTCGTGGGCTACAGAGATAGCTCAAGTGTGAGACTAAATGTCACAAAAAGTGTCAGTATACGAGCAAATAACAGCAATGTACAATAGTGTCAGGCCCAGAGTGCTCTGCGTAGTACCCCACGGTGGGGCGTATTCAGACACTGCATGCTGTTTTGCTGCAGTTTTCAGTGCAGTTCTTTTTATTTTACAGGTGAAACATGTGCCGCTAGGTTCACACCTGTGTCGGAGGATCAGAACAATAGCGGACACATACAGAGCCAGGCGGACCCCTGACTGACTATAATGGGGTCCAGTGAGTTTTAATAGAACGCGCCGGATGGAAAAGTCACGCGTGGCGGATTTTATTGCCTGGGGAATTTAGGCGCACACTGTGACACAGATGTGAACATAAGGGGCTACTCACTGCACAGAAAGGGGGCAAACATGGTTTGTTTGATGTGGTTTTAACAGCACAGTCTGAACACAGCCAAGGCCGGGAGTAAAGTTAGCGCAACTCCCATCACGCGACCACAGAGCGCTTTTTCGTCCTGTGACTCCCTAATGTAAGTGAATGGAGTCGCGCCGTGACCACAGGGTCACATGGCGTCACAAAAACAATAAACCCGTGCTTGATCTTTTTGCGGCTCAGTCAGGATTGCAACGCAACGGCACTCAAACTCACTAGTGAACGAGTCACAGGGCGGCAGGGCGATCTTTGGTCACGCGTCAGGAGTCGCCAAAGGAAATATACACCACAGTGCGCCTGAACAGATGGATACAGAGAGGGGGTGGGGGGACAAAGTACCTCTTTCTGACCCCTCACCCAGTCAGGACAGAAGCAGTTTCCATGGTGAGGGGTTTTTTTGGGGGAAATTTCGTAATACTAGCGCATTGTGACAACACAATATTGCATTGTATAAGACAAACCTGTTCACAGACGAAATACCGTACATACCGAAAGCAGAAAATGTACCAAAAGTAATGCAAACGGCTCCAAAACAAGAGACCTCTATGCTCAGTACAAAAACACCCAACACCCATCTTCCCTCAATTCTGGTACACAAAGTATTTTAGGATCTGACAAGCAGGTCATTCCGGCTTCTGCGTTCTCCAGTAAGTGGTCGGCACGTCCCATGGAGGAGATCCACAAAGATCGAAATAACTGAGACTAAACCAGGCAAATCCTACAATACCACACATATAATGGACACCAAATGTCAAAACTAAACCTGCCAAATGTTGTATAAACCTCCGCAAGCGTATCTGACTACACAGAGGCCTAAAGCAGCCAAAATATACACTTATGGTCTGGCAAACCGCAAGGACTTCTCATATAAATGGAGGCGGAAATAAACAACGGCCCCGAATGGAAGGTGTCGGGAAACGGGTCCACATGTGTATACAGAGGTACGACATACCGCATCTACTCCAACTGCACCCCAGCGGCTAGACTTACTGGGGATGGGGGGGCTGGCGTCTACCTAGGAAATCTATAAGACAGAAGTAAGTACATTGTCCAGGTACATGTGCAAGTAAGAAATACATCAAATACATCTCATCAGAGAAACATTCTTCTTTCTCTACTTATCAAGGTCCTTTTCTTCCTCCTCACACACTCTGGAATCTTCTGCTGAATACTTCTTGGTCTTACAAGACTATTAGCTCACTGAAGAATCAAATTACAAGTGGA
The DNA here is from genome assembly GCA_947044405.1 of Leptodactylus fallax. NCBI lineage: Eukaryota > Metazoa > Chordata > Amphibia > Anura > Leptodactylidae > Leptodactylus > Leptodactylus fallax. The sequence goes on along the minus strand of CAMRHE010000068.1, from coordinate 5,171,728 downwards.
GAGGGGAGGGGAGAGGAAACACACAGACACGATGCTGCAGCTAATGGTAAGTTTTCTATCTCGCCCCCAGTGCTTTTATTCACATCAGTACTGCTCAGGAGTTCTGTATGATGTCCTCCATGCTGTTTCAGATTAAGTGCAACGAGGACGCTGTCGTTGTTCCAAAGGGGTCATTTGCTCATTGACAAAAACATCTCCCTCTCAGAAATGGAGGCACTAATTCACAAAAAATGTTTGACTCAGGTGACACTAACCTATCTATCTGCACTGCAGGGCCGGGGTGATATGCTGGTTCTGGTGACACTAACCTATCTATCTGCAGGGCTGGGGTGATACGCTGGTTCTGGTGACACTAACCTATCTATCTGCAGGGCTGGGGTGATATGCTGGTTCTGGTGACACTAACCTATCTATCTGCAGGGCTGGGGTGATGTGCTGGTTCTGGTGACACTAACCTATCTATCTGCAGGGCTGGGGTGATATGCTGGTTCTGGTGACACTAACCTACCTATCTGCAGGGCTGGGGTGATATGCTGGTTCTGGTGACACTAACCTATCTATCTGCGGGGCTGGGGTGATATGCTGGGTCTGGTGACACTAACCTATCTATCTGCAGGGCTGGGGTGATATGCTGGGTCTGGTGACACTAACCTATCTATCTACAGGGCTGGGGTGATATGCTGGTTCTGGTGACACTAACCTATCTATCTGCAGGGCTGGGGTGATATGCTGGTTCTGGTGACACTAACCTATCTATCTGCAGGGCTGGGGTGATATGCTGGGTCTGGTGACACTAACCTATCTATCTGCAGGGATGGGGTGATATGCTGGTTCTGGTGACACTAACCTATCTATCTGCAGGGCTGGGGTGATATGCTGGTTCTGGTGACACTAACCTATCTATCTGCAGGGCTGGGGTGATATGCTGGGTCTGGTGACACTAACCTATCTATCTGCAGGGCTGGGGTGATATGCTGGTACTGGTGACACTAACCTATCTATCTGCAGGGCTGCGGTGATATGCTGGTACTGGTGACACTAACCTATCTATCTGCAGGGCTGGGGTGATATGCTGGATCTGGTGACACTAACCTATCTATCTGCAGGGCTGGGGTGATATGCTGGGTCTGGTGACAGTAACCTATCTACCTGCAGGGCTGGGGTGATATGCTGGTACTGGTGACACTAACCTATCTATCTGCAGGGCTGCGGTGATATGCTGGTACTGGTGACACTAACCTATCTATCTGCAGGGCTGGGGTGATATGCTGGATCTGGTGACACTAACCTATCTATCTGCAGGGCTGGGGTGATATGCTGGGTCTGGTGACAGTAACCTATCTACCTGCAGGGCTGAGGTGATATGCTGGTCCTGGTGACACTAACCTATCTATATGCAGGGCTGGGGTGATATGCCGGTTCTGGTGACACTAACCTATCTATCTGCAGGGCTGGGGTGATATGCTGGTTCTGGTGACACTAACCTATCTATCTGCAGGGCTGGGGTGATATGCTGGTTCTGGTGACACTAACCTATCTATCTGCAGGGCTGGGGTGATATGCTGGTTCTGGTGACACTAACCTATCTATCTGCAGGGCTGGGGTGATATGCTGGTTCTAGAGACAGACTCCCATTAACTACACCAAAAGTGACCCCCTCCCCCAAATCTGAAAAACTCCTGGTATCAAGACAAGGACCTCAGGGTAGCATGGAGAACGTGATCAGGAGACATCAGGCAATGGCTCCCTTCAGACCTGTGACACAGAAATGATGCAATGAAGTGTGACGATATAATGAGCGGGTTCTCTTTAGCTGGATTACTCATGTGTAGGTCAGGCGGGTCGCCCATCACCCAATCCTTTGATCGAGTGCTAGGACGGACCATATGTGGTTGGTCTAAAGTTTTATGCCTGGATGTAAACAATGGTCTTATTCACCATAATGTGAATTCCCAGCAATGACTATAAAGCCAAGGTTGGATTACTCGGGTCACCCAGGACTAGGATGGGACCACTAACCGCAGGTTGTTCCGTCACCGACTTCAGTCTTGTGTTGCGAGCATGTCCACATAGTAATAAGTGAAGGTCAGGCCTATCACACATTAGTTTTCCAGTCTAGGATCCAGTAGGCTGTATGGCGCTCCCACAGACCTTCCATTGACTTCTATGGTAACTGTTAGATGAAGAAAAGTTACACATACCAGAATCTTGCTGGCTGCCACATGGCAGGCACAAGAAGCTGTCCACATACATCTAGGTCTATGACAGGCACTTGCCGGGTACCAGCCCCTGCCGGGAACCAATGTGCGCTACTAGACACGGCCCATGGACACAAGGGAACGGTTTCATACAAACTCTTAGGTCTCAGTTTCGGCTTTCCGAAACTTGCATATCGATGACCCATTTCTAGGATAGGTGACCAACGTGTGATCGGTGGGTCCGACACCAAGGACCCCCCCACTGATCAGCATTGTGGCTCTTCTCTAGGCCAATGCAATGATGCCATGTTCATTGGTCACATGGCACAGCAACAGCTCAGTCCCATTCAAGTGAATGGGGCTGAGATGCAATACCAAGAACAACCCCTGTGATATGTATGGCGCTGTGCTCGGTATTCGGTGAAGAGGCCTCCTCAACCAGCTGATCTGTGGGGGTTCTAGGTCTCGTTCCCCAACCATGCTTGGACTGGCCCACCGGTGAACAAGTAAATCTCCCAGTGGGCCCCCAGCTCACCCTGGCATGGCGCGGTACACTCACTGTACTTTATGTTGGCGACATTTTGGGAACTTGTAGGTAATATTTGCATGTAGAAAAATTAGTTTGGCTAACAACCGCCATCATTTTAAGGCTGGATGCAAAATTTTGGGGGAATTTACTGTCTTTATTATTGACTCTTTGGTTCATTTACAAGCACTGTGCGCTATTACAGCATCAAATACAGGCAGAGCCAAGGGCGGCAAGTGGACAGGTCAGCGCAGACCATCAGGAGTATCATGAAATAATCCGCCGTCCTGATAATCTAATTTACTCCAGGCCGTCCTGGCTTATCCAGTGCTAAACTGGTTACTTAGGCACATGCAGGAAACCAGGAGAACGGCGGCCGTGACCCAAACACAGAAAGGTGATGATAAATGGAAACCCCCTCGTCATGCCATCTTGTCTGAGCTTCTCCTCTGCTCTGTTAACAGCATTTAGTGATCTGCTTTACAGCAAAGTCATGGCCATAGGCAATAACAGTCTGGAGCTGACTCATTGAGGCCTATAGGAGAATATTTAGACATGCCCTGTGACATCATAAGCTGTGACATCATCATGTTTGTGGCGCTACTTAAAGAGGTTTTATCTTCTATTGTAATCCTGTCTGTGATGTAAATGAGGTGACTGCTGCAAAGAAAACCCCTACACAATTGGCGACTATTAGACTATTATTAGGCTTAGTAGGAAGAGATAAAATGGCAGAATTTAGATACAGATAGTGACATGGAAATCATCAAAAACTCTTTAAAAATATATCTAACAATGATCATATATAGGAGCATAACATAAGTTTAACATGAAAATTGGGTTAAAACAATAACTAATTCTCTGGTGTGTGTTTGAGTGCCCGAAATAGGAGAATGGGGCTGCGGCGGCGGCAGACACCATGTTCTTTTCCTTATTTACACAGGCACAGTGCCATACATACCGGTGTGTTTGTACCTGGTACTGCAGGTCAGTTCTATGTACTATGTTGATCAAGCGGACAGAATTAGGGAGTTGTTTTCAGTTTAGGATTTTTGAGGAAGGAGCATAGGGAAAAGAAGGTGGTGTGTGAATGTGACCTAAAAGTCATGGGCAATTGAAGGGACTGTCGCACAAACAACACCTATCCAAGTAAGGCCTCAAGTACAGGACCGAGTGTGCAGGCTAAGGGGGTTCCGAGGGCTTTGTGTGCAACACGGATTTCAATGGGGGGTTCCTTTCCATCGAGATCTGTTTTCATGGATTTCCAAAATCCTTGGAACGAGAATGGGAACCCCCTCGGGCTGCACACTTGGTTGTGTACATGAGGCCTCAGTATCTGACGGGGTCCCACCAATGGCACTCCACTGACATGACTATAGGACTGATAGAGATAGTAGAGCTCTGAACTACGCCGTCTCCGGCAGTCCTATAGACAGTGAACATGTGTGACGGCCGTTCCATGCAAAAAAGGGGAACACGTGACCCCCATTTTCATGACTGGGATGGTGGTGGCACCTGAAGTGATCAGACGCTTATGCCTATCCGCAGTGTGGTTCATGAGACAACCCCTTTAAGAACCCCCAACTAAAAGTCTCTGTTCAGGTCGCGCAGTCCTAATAAACAGATATCTCTTGTCGCTGCTAACCCACCGTAGCTCTAAGGGTTAAGGTAACCGGGCACCACCTGGCACCAGACATGTAATGTACTGCTCTGCAGAATATTATCCAAAGTGCAGGGCTTCTATGAAAGCCTTGTCGAAATAATACATGTTATCAGTCTCGGCCCCTGTAATAGAAGCTAGACACCCCAGCTGCCATGTGAATTATTTACTGACCAATGCCTTGGCGGGCGGCCATGCATGCCTGAAAGGCTCGTTCAGCTAATGGAATCATGGGAGCCAGAATCTCTGCCAATATCTAAATGAAAATGCTGAAGTGTAGGGAATAATATGGCCAACAATACCGGTCTGCACAGGGCCGTGAACTTGAGGCAATCCCTGTTGCAAAAGCGTTTAATCTGCCCTGTAAAGTGCTGGATGGTACGCTGCTTTGAGCTATTTTTTTTTTTCCAGAGGAATCGGTCTGGATGGTGACCGGGACGCGCATCAAAACAAACTAGTTTGGTCTCGGAGGAGGACTTGACTTTCAGGGAGGCATCACATCTGAATCATACATATTTAATCCGCGCGGCGCGGAGAATAGAGGGACACATTAGATCACATCCAGAGGTTTACCATTACCAGCTGGTCACTAGAAAAAAAGGAAGTGTCAGCCGGCCGACGTAGAACATCATGACTGACTCCTATGGGCTCGGCCCTTGCGGGTTATTACTAGGTGTGACCGGCTGTTCCTCTAATTGTTTCTCCTTTTACGAGTTATTTTTATTATTTGTGGTGCTTTAGTCTTATGTAACAGGCATCATGGCTAACAGAGCTACTATTGTATTATACCTCACAGCTGCATTCATAGTTCTGCTACTGAAACCTGTCAACAACTCGCTGACAGACATGCCCCCAACAAATTAAAGGGAACCTGTCAGGACTCTAAACCAACAACAGGTCCTTCTGGACTAAGGGTTCAGTGTCCCAAAAACCTTTCTTTCAATGTCATCCATGACCCAGAAATATAACAGTCTTACACTTACCTGGTTCCTGTACTCCTGGCGCAGTTCTTCAGTGAAGCCAAGAGGAGTACACCTTGGCTGGACCAGAGCGCATGCGCAATGATCCGGGGAGTATGTCCTCGGCTTCAGTGAAGAACTGCGCAGGCGCTGGGAGCACCAGAGAGGAATCCGATCCAACTTATCAGACTTTTTTTTTTTAATGCGGGCACAGATGACGTTGCTACAGGTCTATGTGGGACACTAAACCCCCGGCCCATAAGGACCTGTGGGTGGATTTAGTGTCTTGACCAATCCTTCAAAGGGTTTTTGGAACTCAAACTGATGATCTATCCTTAGGATAGGTAAACAATGTGTGAGTAGTGGGGGGCCCACACCTGGGACCCCAAAAATCAGCTAACTGAAGAGCTACAGCCTCTACACTGAATACCAAGGACAGAGTCATACCTATCATAGGGGCTTCACTTCACATTACAGTTTAGTTCTATTGACCTTATCAATTGGGTTTTGATGAGGGTCCGATACCTGGGACTAAGCTGCTTCTGGACAAGACGTCATCGGCACAGCTGACCTATACTAGGATAGGTCACCAATATGAAAGCCTCAGAAAACCCCTTTAAGTTATTTTTGCTGGCTCTGGTGACACTAACCTATCTATCTGCAGGGCTGGGGTGATATGCTGGTTCTGGTGATACTAACCTATCTATCTGCAGGACTGGGGTGATATGCTGGTTCTGGTGACACTAACCTATCTATCTGCAGGGCTGGGGTGATATGCTGGTTCTGGTGATACTAACCTATCTATCTGCAGGGCTGGGGTGATATGCTGGTTCTAGTGACACTAACCTATCTATCTGCAGGGCTGGGGTGATATGCTGGTTCTGGTGACACTAACCTATCTATCTGCAGGGCTGGGGTGATATGCCGGTTCTGGTGACACTAACCTATCTATCTGCTTGACTTGGGTGATATGCTGGTTCTGGTGACACTAACCTATCTATCTGCAGGGCTGGGGTGATATCTGGTTCTGGTGACACTAACCTATCTATCTGTAGGGCTGGGGTGATATGCTGGTTCTGGTGATACTAACCTATCTATCTGCAGGACTGGGGTGATATGCTGGGTCTGGTGACACTAACCTATCTATCTGCAGGACTGGGGTGATATTCTGGTTCTGGTGACACTAACCTATCTATCTGTAGGGCTGGGGTGATATGCTGGTTCTGGTGACACTAACCTATCTATCTGTAGGGCTGGGGTGATATGCTGGTACTGGTGACACTAACCTATCTATCTGCAGGGCTGGGGTGATATGCCGGTTCTGGTGACACTAACCTATCTATCTGCTTGACTTGGGTGATATGCTGGTTCTGGTGACACTAACCTATCTATCTGCAGGGCTGGGGTGATATTCTGGTTCTGGTGACACTAACCTATCTATCTGTAGGGCTGGGGTGATATGCTGGTTCTGGTGATACTAACCTATCTATCTGCAGGACTGGGGTGATATGCTGGGTCTGGTGACACTAACCTATCTATCTGCAGGACTGGGGTGATATTCTGGTTCTGGTGACACTAACCTATCTATCTGTAGGGCTGGGGTGATATGCTGGTTCTGGTGACACTAACCTATCTATCTGTAGGGCTGGGGTGATATGCTGGTACTGGTGACACTAACCTATCTATCTGCAGGGCTGGGGTGATATGCTGGTTCTGGTGACACTAACCTATCTATCTGTAGGGCTGGGTGATATGCTGGTTCTGGTGACACTAACCTATCTATCTGCAGGGCTGGGGTGATATGCTGGTTCTGGTGACACTAACCTATCTATCTGCAGGGCTGGGGGGATATGCTGGTCCTGGTGACACTAACCTATCTATCTGCAGGGCTGGGGTGATATGCTGGTTCTGGTGACACTAACCTATCTATCTGCAGGGCTGGGGTGATATGCTGGTTCTGGTGACAGTAACCTATCTATCTGCAAGGCTCGGGAGATATGCCGGTTCTGGTTTCAGACTCCCTTTAAAATTCCCCCCCAAAAAATAACTTCTCATATCACAGAATTAAACGCAACTCGGACAGATACACTGCAGTATCCTCTCTATGTAGACATGACTGCTTCTACTAAAACCACACAGTAACTTGCAGATTTGTCTTATGATAACTTTAATCTTGGTGTGAACAATGACGTCAAACCCAAGTGGATGAAATCTCACACTTCCCTGAAGTTACCGTGGTGCTCGAGATAACAATAGGGTTTACGTTAGCATGAATAAAGAAAACAGGTCTTGGTTTTAAAATGCATAAGGTATCAGATTGGCAAAAGGATGATGGCCGGGCTTATACTAAGGGCTGCGCACATGGTAAGAATAGTAGAAGAGGATGTTCGACCATGATGTGGGAAGATGGTGCGACACAAATGTAAAAACAACAATGCAAGGAAGCAGAATGAATGTGCAAAGATAGTGCTAAACATCAGGAATTAAATGGGAGTCGGTCATCAAATATACGGCCCCTGACCCGCGACCATAATGTTATATAGGATGGTAAAAACTAAAAGTGACAAAGAGTCGAGTTCAGGGTCAGTGAATAGTCACCTGGCTGTCCTGGTCTACAGTCCTGGCATTGTGAACAAGATCCAGCGGCATTCAGCGCATGCGCAGTGAAGTGTAATGGCATCTGCTTCAGCCGAGCACAAAATACTTGTAATGCCGGGTCTGCCCAAAAAACTCCGGAGACAGAGCTATTAAAATACGTCAAGCCTGGACGAAAAAAGTTTACAAAGCTCTAAACCGGATCAGACTGGGTCAAAAACTAATCTGACAACCTCTCTGATCCCATGCTGCTTCGCTTACCGGGTCCCTGCTGGTCTCCACTCTCTGGTCCCATCTTAAAGGTATGATGGTGCTCACTATAATGTCCCCTGCAACGCACTGTGGTTGTTTTAAAGGGGTCTTCCGGGACTTTTAATTTGATGACCAAACTTCTGGGGGGGAGTCTGACACCCAGGACCCCCACAGATCAGCTCATTGAAATTGAAGCATCAGGTGTGATGTCATGTTCTTTGGTCACATGGCCTGATTGGACTGAACTGTGATACCAAGCACAACCGCTATACAAATATACGGCGATGTGCTTTGTAAGAGGCTGCATCACTCACCTGAACGCTGCAGCCTTCTGATCAGCCGGGGTCCCCAGATGCTGACCTAACCTTAGGCCTCATGCACACCACCATATGTACTGTCAGTGTGCTAGCTGGCACACGGACCCACTCATTTCTATGGCCCCATGCACGACATTGTATTATCATGGGCCCGGGTATGGTGCAAAACCCAGGAGAGGTCTCACTGAGCATGTGCAGAACACGGAGGTCATCAATCATGGCCCGGCTTCATGCATAGAATAGGTCATCCATTGATAAACCTGAAGAATCCCTTGGAATAAATACGTAGCATTGTATAAAACAGGAAGTAAATGGGGAAGTTTCTCAATTGTCAAGTAGACTTGACAGACTGACGAAAGGTAGTAACAAAGATGCCGCTTTACATTCTGCACTCCGCAGGCTCATGTCTCTAATTTGCTGGCAGGGATCCTAAACACTTCCAGAAGCTTAGAGGTTAATGGGCCGATCTTGTCTGCGGCAGGAATCTTAGGTACAGACCATTTACAGGCAACAACACATTCCGAACATTCCTCAAGACACCGATAGGCAGAAATGCTTCAAGTTCATCTATTACAACACAGGCTGCTCACATTGCAGGATACATTAGGCAACCGACTAGATTTTTTTTTTTTCCCCCGTAACGGCCATGTTCGGAAGTTCTGCCAAAGGAAACAGGAAAATAAATGTTCGTCGGAAAATAAAGTGCGGGTATGACGGTAGGGCTGGAGAATGTGAAGTCTACGGCAGACCGAGGTCATCAATCAGAAGCGCTTTACTTACAGTACGTGATGCAAGAACACAGGATTTATGGAGCCGTCCGTGTACGGTAAATGGTCCCTAACTTTTCAGGCAACTCAGTCTCATTTTATAGAGAATTGGATACTGGACCAAAATGTAACGCACGTAATTAAAAATGTGGCTGCTTTCTGCCTGAAAAAAATCCCTACCACTAGGTGTCTCCCTTCCAGAAATTTGCAGTTCACTCCCTGTTACTAGGGAACTTTCGTCCATAGATGCAAGACGGCTTCACAGTGAGCAGAAGGAGGAGGGACTGGGTCTCTTCACACACTGAATCGAGAGGGGAGGGGTTGATTCTCTACAGCCTACACACACCCCCGTCTGCAAACAGCTTTCTCTGTGCACTGGACAGAACATTCTGCACGTTTCACAGCTTACAATGCAAGAAAAGTCTTCTATGTGCTTGTGGGGTTATAGATGGCATATTATTCACAGACTGTAAGCAGTTTTCCTGACTGTGCTCAGAGATTTCTCTTTTCCTGTGTCAGGGATCTTTTTATCTGCCTCATACCTTCATGTATTTGCCCTATATTTGCAGTTCAGTGTCCCTGGATCTCCTATATTATGGTCACTCTGGCTTTTCTTAGCTATGTATTTTCTATTTTACAGTTACTCCTGGCAGAATTACATGTAGATAATCCAGTAATAGTTATAATGGATAGGGGAAGCGACAGACTGCTCCTTATTGTACGCACCCACAGCCTCAGAGAGAAATGTAAAATGTGCTGCAGCCATAATGTGATTATTAGCAGCAGAAAAACTGATAGGACACCATATATGAAGGCTTAAACAGACAGAGAACAGACTGCCCAGAAAGACCCTGCAGATATTTCAACTTTTCATGAAAACTCAGATACCCCTTAAAAGCGGCTCTCTACACAAAAACACCACTCAGTCAACTAAAAAAGTAGATTCACCAACTATATATTTTTTGTAAAGTCTTTCCCTTTCACTGTCTGATGGTAGTATGGAGAAGAATAAATAACACCGAGCTGTCAATTCATTCATAAATTTCCAGGAGTAATAACTGAGGAACTGCACAGTTCTAAGTAATTAACATCAGCGCTGCTATTTTATGGGGAATACAAGGGTTTACTAAAACAGGCATGTCAAGGGGCGCTTTTTAAGTCCAAGGCATGCTAAATCCACCTCTCACCAAAACACAAGTTAATACAATGTTCATAGGGCGTCCCTGATCAATTGGTGGCCATCTTCTGTGTATGTGGGTGTCCTGACCAAAACGAAATCCACGTTGGTGGCCATTTTATGTGTTTGGCGGTGTCCTAAGTTTCCCAGAGATTCCCTAACCATAATGAAACCTGCACGTGTGTCTATCTGATGTGTATATCTTATGTGTATGTGGCGGTGTCCCTGCTGTCTCCGAGATGCTGTGACCAAAATGAAACCCGTGCTGCTGGTGGGTATTCCCATCCCAACTAGGGGCCTCGGTGAAGAGGTGGCTACACATAGGTTCTCTCATTTTACTTCTATGGGGTTTCTGAAAATACCTGGGCATAAAAGACACATGTATGATCGGGTGAGCAGAGGAGGAGCAAAGTCTCTACACCAAATATCAAGGCAGAGTACACAGAAAGGTGGCGGCCTGCTCAGTGGTAATATAGGCTTATTGCATGGCCCCCCCTGCAGGATGATTCTACGTACAATATATACCGGTTCTAGGAGCGTATACAGCACACGGAGGTGGCCCCCTAGTACTAGAGCAGCTCACTTTAGATCATGCTGACCTTGAGCAAACGCACCCACTTAGCAACGTACTTCTGTCTTTTTTCAACTCTACAGTCAGACAGCCTCACCATCTATAGTAGTCGACATGCCTTGGCCGGGCTCGGGGGCCTATTTTAAGCAGAGCTGCTACATTACAGTGATCTGTGGTTCAGAGTGATAGAATAACATTTGCCCGTGTGATGCTTGAGCAAGACCCAAGCCTGCAGATCAGCTTCAGAGAGTCACGCGGCTCGGAAGAAAAACCTATCGAGCAATATTATAGAAATTTTAGCCGCTTCATTCATGTAAGCCTTGTGGGGCGCACAATGGTTAATGCGTCATACTTCTAACCCTGGAAAACCTCAGTATATTAAAAGCGCAATGCGGTGGGTCAGATCTAGTTCTATGCTATCACTGCTCACCAATGTCTGACCTCAGAACGCACCAGACGCCCTTAATAATCCCCCCACCCAATATGTTCACTTTCTTGGATTCTATCATGACACTTGGATATATGTACCAGGAGGATCACCAACTCCCCCTGCTTTCCCACAGACCTCAGAGCCGACCTCTTCCTGTCTGTGATGCACTTGGCTTCAGCAGGAGAGCCCCCCCCCCCCCAGACCAGGCACACTAAGGGTAAATTCACATGGCGTAATTCCGCCTTAAAATCAGCGGACTGGCCAGTTTGGTCAACAGCTATTCCTCCAACTACCATACACATGCACACTAGGCCCGATGACATAAGAGAAAAGATAAGAGACTGGGTGCAGAACCGATCAATCTTGGTATGACCTGCTATATCTTATGTATGCCGTGTGGGTGTCCCGACTTTCCTTGACAGATGATTCGGGGGGGGAAGGAAGGATCAGACATGTCAAAGTTAAACGTCCCAACATTGTTCTCAGGGGATATAAGACGACACCAGAAGAGTCTGGCAGTAACTTATCTGGTCCCATAGACAACAAATTCAGCCGAATCAAGGAGTATGGGTATGGAGGAATCAGCCAAACAGCTATTGAAGTTGTATGGCTATAATAAAGCTCGATCCCTCCATGACCCCTTTAACATTCTTCCTCCGGGGTTCGCTTTCACCAGAACCTTGGGTTTTTCGGCTGATTCCGACCAGCCCCTGGCACCCAAGTTGTTCCGCCTTGTTCACTAGTGTTACCTGTCCTATGGGGGCTGGTTTTACTATGACAATGATCAAGTCTGCCAGCCGCCATAGTGTAAGTAATACGCACTGAACCCAGAGACGCGATGGATCAACTTGGGTGCTGGAACCAGCCCAGAAACCTGATGTTTAAGTGCAATAGAAATCCCAGAGAAAGCTCCTGGCTTTGCACTTGAGGCCAATGCCAGATGCCTGGGAGGAGTTGTGAGGCCCCATATACATTAGACGTTCCTCCGACATAATGTACATACCCCTGAACAGCTGATCCGCCTGCCGGCCCCCCCACTGATCAGATATTTATGGCTTGTTCTAAGGAAAAGCCCTGCTAATCTGTTGCAAAGTCTACCCATGTGGTCCTGGCATTAGCGTCCTTATAATAAAATACCCCACCACTTTATAGGTAACTTTGTCCAATACTTCAGCTTTGGTAAGTCGGCCAACAACCCCCCCCCCCCCCCCGATCTATATGTAACCTCCCGGTGATACATTTCCTTAACTATCGCTCTCTTGAGACAACTATATTGAGACTATGGCGTCCCTCGTATCAATGACTTGTTTATTACTGACAAAGAGCATCCAGTGACAGTGACTAAGCCCAGGATAGCAAACCGAGGTCCTGACGTGGAGAGGCAGAACCTGTTATTTTCAGCAATGGGTTACAGAAGTGGTTATTTGTGGAAATCTGACTCTGGCTTCTCAGTCGCTTACAGGGATGATTCACCTAGTTTAAAGAAACCAACCATTTTCACAGGGCGCCTTATATTCCAACCTGTAACATGAGTAACATGGGAACACCTCTGCATTAAAATGGAGTTAATACGAGCCATAGGAGGATATCTCGTGTCTACACCACAGACGCGGAAAGAAAAGGGCCAAAATAGAAAGATGACATCATAGTCCTACTTGTAAAACTGCAAAGTTCTGGGATTCTTTTATAGAATATAAAGCCGACAATAAAGGGTCTGCAAAAATACAAGAATGTGCATGACATAAATGACACATTCATGGACTATGAGCACACCCATCATCCACAGCTCCTTGTATGTATAAACATTAGAACACCATGGCTGTAAACCTCAAAGTTGTCTGCACCCTTAAAGGGGTTTACTGGGACTTAGATGTTGATGACCGATCCATTATATGATCAGTAAGGGTCCAACATCCGCTGATCCTCTGTCTGAAGAGGCTGCATGGTTTGGGTGAGGGCTGTGACCTCTTTACTGGATACCAAGCACAGCGCCTTACATAGTGTAGAGGCTGTGCTTGGTATTGCAGCTCATGCTGTACCATGTGACTGATGAACATGACATCATTGGCTCACAAGAAGAGGATGCAGCCTGTCCAACCAGTTGATCTTTGGGGGTTCGGGGTGTTGAACCACCAATGATCACATATTGATAATCTATCCTAAGGATAGGTCATCAGTATATAAGTCCACAAAAACCCGTTTAATAGGACACTGTGCAGCCCTACCGTACCTCTCCATAGGCCAAAATATCACCCACACTCATAATGGTGCTGAATTATTCTTTTCTCCTTCCTGAGCCTGTAAAGTAACCTATAAGACACGGCTGAAGGAGACATTGATGGCGAAGGAAGATGCAGAAGCTGACGGGAAATGACTGAAGTAAACGGCAGAATGCTGACTCCGCAATATTACACAATGCATAGAATTTTCTAGCCTACTTGGAGAGAAAAAAAAAAAAGTTGTCTGTAGCAAACGGCTCCATTTACACAATCGAATAGGAGTGGAGATGATTCTGTATAACAGTCCGATGGCAAATGCAATCGATCTACCAGACAATGAGACTTATGTGTCAAAGCACAGAGAAAACTGCAGCGGGGAACTGAAGGCGCATTATAAAAAGATCCTAAAAGGTGGACTAATGTGACCCATCACTGGGACTAAGCTGATGCTGCAGCGACGTCACCCGAAACCACTCATACGTTACAATATGCCACCAATATCAATGCAGAGACATCCATTTTAAATGTATGAGAGGTCCGAGTCTCAGAGGAGGGACCCACATCTATCTCAGGAATGGGGGCTCTGATCCCTGCTAAGAGTGGAGAGTTCGCTCAGCATACATGCATGGCGCTCTTCATTTCTTTCTATGGGTTGTTCCAAGCAAACAGTTCGCTTATTGTCAGAACTCCTATAGATATGAATGGAGAGAGAGCTGCGCAGGTATAGCGAATTACTCATTCTAAACCTAACGGGAAAAGGGACCCTCATCCTCAAGATAGGTGTGGGTGCCAGAGGTGGGGCCTGGGTCTATCACCCATTTATGGTAGATCCTGTGGATGTGCCATAAATGTGCGAGACCTCTTTACACTCCAAACACCTTATACACAAGAAACGTCCAGACACAATCGGCATTAAAGGAGGTTATTAAATGCAAAATATGTATCCCCTACCCATAGGATAGAGGATAAAGTGCTGACTGGTAGGGGTCCAACCACTGAGACTCCCATCGATCCTAAGAAAGGGACGTTTTATCTTCACGGTGAACACAACTGCACACCTAGTCCCAGTCACTTCAATAGGAGCGACGGAAAGAGCCAAAAGTACAGCACTCGGCTATCTCACATAGAAGTGAGTGGGGGTGTCCCTGCGTTCACCGCGGCTACATTCACAACAGCCCCTATTCTCAGCACTGCTGAGACCCCCACGGATCAGCATGGATAGAGGATAACTATTTTTTTGTGACATAAACCCATTAAAACCAACAAGTGTCACAAAATTCCTACTTTACACAACTCCAGGAAGAAGGTGCGTAATATACGGGGTCTAGAAACCCAACCCAACAATTACAGCATTTTCAGCAGGTTGGAGTGCACATAAAGCTCAAAACAACCCAAATCCTTTACCTGTAGTAACGCGACTGCAAATAAGTTGAGCAAACAGTCTTGGAGATATGGCTAGCAGAGCCAAAGTCTATAACTTTCACCCTGTAGGGTTGCCGTACAGGATCCACCAGCATGATGTTCTCCGGTTTGAGGTCAGCGTGAATTAAACCAAGACTTTTAAGCTTTTTCAGTGCAGTAGCCACCTGCTGCAGGATGGCCCGGATAACTTTCAGGGGTAAAGGGCTAAATTTGTTTTGCTTTAAAAAGTCATATAAATTCTGTTCCAACATTTCAAAAACCAAGCAGGTGTGGTTCCGGTGCTGAAAGCATTCGTACGCACGCACGAAGTTAAACTCATCGGCGTTCTCGCTGCTCAGCCTGGCGAGGATGCCCACCTCGATCTGCCCTTGGCGTGCATATGAAGGATGGTTTTTAAGGATTTTGACCGCCACAACCTCATTTGTACCCCTTTTCCAGCACTTCACCACCTGTCCAAAGGTTCCCCGACCCAAAAAATCCAAAACTTCATAAGTATTTTTAACCGAGCACAACACTTCATGCTGTACCAACTGGTAGTCACCATCCACACTAGCCCCGTTCTGCTTCGAAGCACCAGTGGTTACTGGGTTTGCTGCATTGCCTGGCAGCATGGCAGGCAGCA
Organism: Leptodactylus fallax; assembly: GCA_947044405.1. Taxonomy (NCBI): domain Eukaryota; kingdom Metazoa; phylum Chordata; class Amphibia; order Anura; family Leptodactylidae; genus Leptodactylus; species Leptodactylus fallax. The sequence goes on along the minus strand of CAMRHE010000068.1, from coordinate 5,156,013 downwards.
CAGACAATTCATCGACGATCTGCATGGTGCCACCTAGGTTTTCCAACTCTTCGCTCTTACGCTTCAATCCACATCGCTGATGCGTTTCCAGCAAATCTGATGCACAATCCGGTGTCCCAGCTGTAGGTGCCTCTTTCGGATCTGGCTGCGCCTGCGCTGCTGGGTCCCCTGGAGCACCTGTGTTGGTTTTTAATGCGACTGCGCTGGTCTGGGAGGCAGCAGTCTGCTGGCGAGGTCTGTCGATTGGATTCTTTGTCTGGAGAGGAGCCCTACTCTTGTTGGATGGATAGGTCAATCCAAGGTGTCTAGCATTCAGGTCGGTGCGTGGATAGCTCCTCTTGCTGTACACACAACTACTTGGTTCTATTTTCAGTTTCTTCACACTACAAAAGGCACTTGACTGAGTATGATAAACATATGGTGGGTACACTAAAACTTGTGAGGCCATACCTGGAAATAGACAAAAAGGACAACGTTAATAGTCAAGCAGTGATAGAATCGCAACACAAGATGACGGCATAGACTACTACGACAACCACAATGAGCAAGAACTTTGCACGATTTGGCTATTCCAGGGGTCAGAAACCTTCAGCAGTGAAATTACAACTCCCAACATGCAGAGTTGCTCTGCTCTTCTTGGAAGTCCCATAGAAGTGAATGGAGCATGCTGGGAGTTGTTTTACAGCACCTGGAGTGCCAGAACCTTGCTGACCCCTGGAATATTCCTTAAAGGAGACTTTTCGGCTCTCCTGACATGTCTGTTGTAGTAAATCAATGTATTACCCCTAGATTGAGAATTGTGAGGGACCTCTGAACTGTAAGGTTCCTCTGTTATTCTACCGAGAATTGTATGAATAAATGGACAAGTGGGTGTTAGCAGTTTAGAGGGTGTCCCTGCATAGTCCATGATGGTCCACTCAGTCCTAACTGTGCAGGGACATGCCCCATTGACCAGTGACTGTTGTCCGTTAATTCAAAAATTTCCAGGAGGTATAACTGAGGGACGAACAGCAACAAAGCCCCAAAACTGTTATTTCATGGGTCATAAAAGTATGAAAACAGATCCCTTTGAAGGTTCTTCTTCACACTGTCTTCAGCTCCCGGTACATACAGTCATGGCCAAAAGTTTTGAGAATGATACAAATATTAATTTTTACAAAGTCTACTGCTTCAGTTTTTCTAATGGCAATTTGCATATACTCCAGAATGTTATAAAGAGTGATCAGCTTAACAGCAATTACTTGCAAAGTCAATATTTGCCTAGAAAATGAACTTTATCCCCCAAAACACATTTCAACATCATTGCAGCCCTGCCTTAAAAGGACCACCTAACATCGTTTCAGTGATTGCTCCAGTAACACAGGTGTGGGTGTTGATGAGGACAGGGCTGGAGATCAATCTGTCATGATTAAGTAAGAATGACACCACTGGACACTTTAAAAGGAGGCTGGTGCTTGCCATCATTGTTTCTCTTCTGTTAACCATGGTTATCTTTAAAGAAACACGTGCAGTCATCATTGCACTGCACAAAAATGGCCTAACTGGGAAGAGTATTGCAGCTAGAAAGATTGCACCTCAGTCAACAATCTATCGCATCATCAAGAACTTCAAGGAGAGAGGTTCCATTGGTGCCAAAAAGGCTCCAGGGCGCCCAAGAAAGACCAGCAAGCGGCAGGACCGTCTCTTAAAAGTGTTTCAGCTGCGGGATCGGGCTACCGGCAGTGCAGAGCTTGCTGAGGAATGGCAGCAGGCAGGTGTGAGTGCATCTGCACGCACTGTGAGGCGGAGACTCTTGGAGCAAGGCCTGGTCTCAAGGAGGGCAGCAAAGAAGCCACTTCTCTCCAGAAAAAACATCAGGGACAGACTGATATTCTGCAAAAGGTACAGGGAGTGGACTGCTGAGGACTGGGGGAAAGTCATTTTCTCTGATGAATCCCCTTTTCCATTGTTTGGAACATCTGGAAAACAGCTTATTCGGAGAAGACGAGGTGAGCGCTACCACCAGTCTTGTCTCATGCCAACTGTAAAGCATCCTGAAACCATTCATGTGTGGGGTTGCTTCTCAGCCAAGGGAATCGGCTCTCTCACAGTCTTGCCTAAAAACACAGCCATGAATAAAGAATGGTACCAGACTGTCCTCCAAGAGCAACTTCTCCCAACCGTCCAAGAGCAGTTTGGCGCTCAACAATGCCTTTTCCAGCATGATGGAGCACCTTGCCATAAAGCAAAGGTGATAACTAAATGGCTCAGGGAACAAAACATAGAGATTTTGGGTCCATGGCCTGGAAACTCCCCAGATCTTAATCCCATTGAGAACTTGTGGTCAATCATCAAGAGACGGGTGGACAAACAAAAACCAACAAATTCAGACAAAATGAAAGCATTGATTCTGCAAGAATGGACTGCTATCAGTCAGGATTTGGTCCAGAAGTTGATTGAGAGCATGCCAGGGAGAATTGCAGAGGTCCTGAAGAAGAAGGGTCAACACTGCAAATATTGACTTGCTGCATTAACTCATTCTAACTGTCAATATAAGCTTCTGTTACTCATAATATGAATGCAATTCTATTTCTGTATGTGATAAAAACATCTGACAAACACACAGAAAAACCAGAGGGCAGCAGATCATGTGAAAATACAATATTTGTGTCATTCTCAAAACTTTTGGCCATGACTGTACATACCAGGCGTCAGTAACAGGGTCTTTTTGCCCTCCGTCTGGCAGGTATACTCCACCATTTCCCTCGATTCTGGTTTTTATCCAGCTTGCCTAGACTCCTGAACAAGTGGTCACCTCTGATGTGGCCAAGCAGGGGTTAATTTCTGGCAGAGGGCTATACAGGGCAGGCAAGTGACCTGTGGGGCTGAGGAGGTTAGCCATTAACACTGATGCCAAACACGTGTGTTAATAAGGGGGGTCTGAATGGACGACGTCAGCCAGAAGACGCACGGGGAAATGACAACTCTAATGGCTGGTGACGGCATTATCCTCTTCAGTTCCACACGGAGATAAAGAACCGTCAATACTGAATGAGAACATCTTTCGTGACCTTTTTGCTAACCTGTAGGATGAATGCACGGCTTCCCACTTGTGCTGACATCTATTACCTATGTGAGTAATCACATAAGACCTATATTTAGCAGTAAATAGTAAGGCGGTAAGGGTATTTATAGCGCCGTTTGCTGGTTTGCTGCTATGGCTGTATAGAAGCATCTCTCAGGGCAGAAGACAAGAAAATACTGAGACTCTGCATCAATGTTAGATAGTGGTCGCCGAAACACGCCGAGCATGCATGTGCGCTGGAGGAAACTACAGGCAGGTCTGAAATCCAACAAGTCTAAGCCTTCTCTCCTGTGAAATCTGCCAGCAGAGGATAATCGGGAGACCCCCATACAGATGAGATGGTCAGTGGTCTCAGCCAGCATCATTCTTAGGCCCGGTTCACATCTGCGTTTGGGTTTCTGTTCGGGGAGTCCGCTTAGGGACCCCCCCCATCCCCGAATGGAAACCTATACGCATAAAAGAGGTTTACCTGGGAAACCTGCGGACCCCATAGACTATAATGGGGTCCTTGTGATTTCCGCACGAAACATGCAGAAACATACGGAGAGGAAAGTGATGCTTGCAGCACTTTCCTCTCCGCTTGCTTCGTGCGGAAACCGAGCGGAAACCACACGGACCCCATTATAGTCTATGGGGTCCGCGGGTTTCCCAGGTAAACCACTTTTTTATGCGTATAGGTTTCCGTTTGGGTGGTTATATAACTTCTTTTTAGTTGTTAGCAATATAAATCTCATACATACGGGTTACGGGTTTTATAGATTTCTGATCCAGGGTTTTATATCGGTTGCCGGATTTTTTTCCCCTGGGGCAATTAGCATCAGCCTCATGGGGGTTAAGGTGGCCATACACATTGGATTAGTGTCAGGCGGACATGCTAATTTCGGCGGCAGGAGACAACCCCTTTATCGAGTCTTTTCAGTACCCCCTATAAACTATTTGACTACCATGTCCACTGCTATGGATACTTTGCCCTTATAGACCCATGGTAGTGGGCAGCCGGCTCTCACTTGCTCAGTAGGTCTCAATATCTTCCCATCTGTAGGGTTATAAATTGGGGGTTCACTGTGGTATGTCCTCCGCTAAGGTTAAAGGTCAGGGGTGTGGCTATGGAGGGTACTGAGGTCACCATAGCTACCGGTCCCTGGAGTTTGAGGGGGCCCGGTGGACTCTTTAAGACATAAGACCCCAGTATTATAGATACATGGTAAGTGCAGGCCCCACTACAGGTTTCGTACTGAGGTCCAGGAGCAGCAAGTTACCCCTCTGTTCTCCACTGCAAAATCGCTGGAGCAAAAAACACCCAAAATTGCGTGTTTTTTGCTGTGGCGGATCTCTCTATTGTCCCCAACCCACAAAAATAATTGACATGCTGCATTTTATTTTGCTGCAAATGTAAACTACCAAAATTTGTGTTGCCTAACCTGCAGGAATTGCGCTACGTATCCCAGGATTAGAGTGGCTTAAAGTTTTTTTACATTTTTTGAAAAAAAAAAAAAAAAAACATCAAATTCAGCCTCTGCGAGTGACGGCTAAAACTGCCTGCATGAGCCTTATCCCCCCTCCCCATTGTTATTACATAGTTGCTACGTAACCTAATAACACCCTGTACACACAAGCCAAGCTCATATTGGGCAACCGTGTGTTTTCCATGGACTGCCACGGTTTTTCCCCCCACATGTAACATCCCAAAATCTGACTTTTTACTTCAGTAACCTTAGCTAAATGTGGACTTGCTCTACTGATTTAGAAACCAGCTCAGCTGGAAAGAGACGGTCACAGGTACACCCGGAAACTGCAAAAATAAGAGTGAAAAACGAAAAACAGTACTGAAGAAGTTCTGCAGTAGTGAAACGTCCCACACGCCAGGGAAGGCCCCAGTTATGGAGTTTCCAGTCAGATGTTTAGGTCATTGTAAAATCCCCATCAAATGAGATAACCGGGCGACTCTAAGGCAGGTCATATACAGGAGACGGCTGTCCTCCAGCAGCTATTTCTCTCAATCCTCCACTACACGTGCACACTCGGCCAAACAAGTATGTGTTCTGGATGGGGAGGGGGGAATAAGCTACCAATCCTCTATCACACACCTCCCATAAGAGCTTGTTAAAATCCTACAGTCTGTACCCCAACAACTGCCATCAGGAGGTCCGATATACCAATTTGGTGGCTGGCCCATTTTGCCAAAATCGGATAGGCTAAGACCCCACACAGCGGGACGCAGTAAAAAAGTGTTGCGAGAAAAACCACGGCGTAAACACATGGTGTTTTTTCTTACTTCTTACAGAAAGTCTGCAGAGCTTTCCTCTGCGGACTTTCTGCTTCCATTATACCTATAGGGAAACCGCCGGCGTTTCCGTAGGTATAATTGACATGCTGTGATTTCCAAAAACGCAACGGTTTTGGAAGTCGCAGCATTTTCGCTGAGCATATTTTTCTGCAACGTGTGGATGAGATTCGCTAGAATCCCATCCACTTTGCAGTGACGGTAAAACGCTGTGTTTTTTGCCACGCCGTTTCCACCACGTGGGCCCCAGCCTGAAAGGGATTTTCAAAGACTTATTTATTGAGAACCTATCCTTAGGATTTAGCATTAATGATCAGTAGGGGATGTGACATCCTGGACCCCTGCGGATCAGATGTTGACATCACGATCATTGGTCACATGACCCATTCAAGTGAGAAGGACTGACCAAGCACAGCCAATGTAAATTGTACAGAACTATGCTAGGTAAGTAGTGAACGCTGCCGTTTCTTCTGAACACCCAGAGCCCATGGGTCGGACCCCTGACCACCTTTAATTCATGACCTATCCTAGCGAGTTGTAGTTTCGTATAAGAGGTCGGACCGCTTCATTAAAAACTATGCACAATGCCATGCCCGTGCTCCATCAGCCAGCGCAACCGATCGGCTTCTAACTACAACAATACAGAATACGTGAGCAAGGTCACAGCCATAGAGGGTAAAAGTCTAAGGAAACAACATCTAAGGAAACATTTCACAATACAAAAGGTTAACCGTTTGTAAGCAAACAGCGCGCTTATCAGCCGTAGAGTCAACATTGCACGGCCTGCGCCCATGGCTAGTAGTAAAAGGCGTTTCATGTGAGCAGATCACTATTTGTGCAAGTCAGGACAATGAGCGAGTGCACAGAAAGTTATACTATAACCAAGAGTTTCCTCTAGCGAGCAGAATATTTTCCACCGCGCTTCAAGGAACTGATGAGGAGCGAAATTAACTCTGACTTTCCTGGAAACCTCGGCCGTTGTTGGCACACAAGCACATGACTTCTAAGAGCGCATGGGGCCTCCCGAGCAGCTAATCGGTGGAGATTAAAGGGCACCTTTCATCGCCCTATTCCCAGTAGCTGGGTGTGCTGTGTTTATTAGTTTACTGTTCTGTTTTAGCATAAAATTGTATTGTGCTTTTCCCCCGCCCCTGGCATACTTGCCTGGCTTTGTGGCCTAGCAGAATAATACAGGCTTTCATTGACGTACGTAGCAGCGAGTTCACTGCATTCTCATAATATCAGAGATTAGCAGCGGCCTAAAGATTTCTATATAGCAGTTCAATAGGAACAGGGAGACAGACAGTGACAAGCTCTATCGTATGTAGAAGCACAGACCCCCATACACGTACTCCATGTACCGCCCTGCGGAGCCCTGCACACGGCGCCCGACTTCTAGGGACACAGTCAGACTCGTCTGTGACGCACGCTCTGTCATTTAGCTTGGAACAACAAATAAGCCCCCCACATCTAGTGGGCAGGCAGAGGGAAGCAATCTAACACCCTCGTGCTTGCGTGAGCACAAATTCATTTATCCCAGCTGGTGGGAGGAACGATCAGGAAATATCGACAATGGATCTCATGCCAGTCCCTGGGACTAAAGAGGGGTTCACAATAGAAATAAAGCAGGCGGTGTTACTATAGTAATACTTAAAGGGGTACTCGCATCCTGAGAAGATATGCCCTAGGCATAGGATAGAGGATAGCTTGCAGACTGGTGGGGATCCGACCACGGAGACCCCAAGTGATCAGGAGAATGGGGCAGTTTTGATAGCCAGGGTACAAGGCTCGGCTATCACTGAGGCTCGCATCCCAACCAGAAAGGGGGACAAGTCTACAACTGCAGAGACGCCAACCAATCTGCAAGTTATTATGGATAGGGAATAACTTTATGGAGGGGAATATCCCTTTAAAATCACAATCACTGCTGCAAGCGTTCGGGCCAGAGTTCGGTAACCCGCACCTTTCTAGCTTTGGTAACGTATCGGTATCCAGCACTCGGCTCCATCTCCTTCAGTCCCATAGACGTGAATGGAGTGGTGATGTCACTTGGGCACTACAGCTCTATTGACATAGGGAACGCAAGACCCCCTGATATTGTAATAGCTGAGGGTCCCGGCACTCATTTCCGTACGGTTTAACAGCCAACGATGAAATATGGGTGCAGAGGTGGCGTCGCCACCAGGATCTGTATGCAAAAAGTACTCCGCACTCCAGAAGTGAATTTTGCTTTTAAAGATTTTATGGAACCAGTGACTGTGACCGGATCGACAAACGTCACCGCTACAACACGCCTCTGGAGTGCGGAGCAAACCCCAGAAATCAGACACTTATCAGCTATCCTATGGATAGAACAGAAAAGATTTTTTTGGGGTATAACCCTTTAGGCAGCTGCGGTGAACTACAACTCTAAGCATGTCCTGGCAGCAACAGGTTTCGTCATTCATACATCCTGTAATCCATTCCCAGCCTGGGCTGAAAGAAAAATCCTTTGTTGGTGTAGAAGGGAAGACAAAAAAAAAATTCCACGTCAACCCAGAGATCCCTTGCCAAACTGACTAACCCATCGCCTCTTTATATGGAGAGGATATGAATAATCTTTTGACTTTCAGACAATTGCATCATTTTTGACCGGCCTGGATGATCGGCAGTGCCCTATCTCTATATATACATCAATAATAGAAATAATCTGACGTCGGCAGGAAAGTTATTCATCGCCAGGATCTGATCTTTGGCTGCGCGGATTGTACGTGTTCTGCGGACACCTATCTACTGGCTATGTCTAAGGGACTGCTCACACAATGGTGTTCGGTCACGTGCGGCCATGTTTGCCGGGCTGTCCATGGCCATGTGAAGGGAAGTAAGCAGCTGCCAGACATCCCTCATGGTAGCACATCATGGAGGCATGTCAAATTCAACATGCCTGAACTCCTCCTCTGCTCTGTTAGCAGCATTTAGTGATCTGCTTTACGGCATAGTTATGGCCATAGGCAGCAATAGTCTGGAGCGGACTCACTGCGGTCTAGGGGAGAGTTTTCTAGGCATATTCAGTGCTGGGAGGGGGAAGATAATCTGTGACACCCTCTATTGTCAGTAGTGGATGTAATGATGGCTCAGAGGTGTTATCTATAGAGGTGTTATCTTCTATTGTAATCCGGTCTGTGATGTAAATTGTGTGACTGCTACAATGAAAACCCCTACAGAATGGTAATGCGTCTATTATTAGGCTTAGTGACCAGAGTAAAAATTGCAGCGTTTAGTACTTTTTATTTATATGTAGATAGCGATATGGAAAAATAAAAACAAAATCATAAAAATTCTTGAAAAATAAGTTTCAGGTAAAAACTTGGTTTAAAAAAAAAAAAAAAAAAGGCCATTTTGGTGACAACAAACTTACTGCCCCCTCCTGTACAAGTTCCGATGGAATATTACTGTACCGTGTATCTAATATGGAGAGCCGTATGCAAACCTTCCTACCCACCACAAACAAATGAGCAAAGTCTTCTTATGAGCTTCAATGTCACTCCAGCCCCGAAAACACCTTATCAGTACAGGACACACAAGCCTGCTCGACAATAATAGCACTTACAACACATAGGAAGGAGCACTTACATGTGTCTACTAATAATAGCTATGCACAGAGGCTCCGAAATAGTCAACATGCTAAGGAGGATAGTCATGGAGGTGTAAACAAAAGCGAGGAAATTACAGGGACATTTATACCAGAGTCTTCTCCGTGACTCGGATGCCAATGGACTTATCTCACTGACTTGCGACATGCTGACGTTTATCCCTTTAAATGGTCGCTACCATCTCAACACACTTTGCCTTAATAGTACAATCCAATAGAAGAAACTTTGTAACACATCTTATGTTATTCTTCACTTATCAGGCTCTTTCCTCCTCTACAGTCCCTGCTAAAGTGCTGCAGAATAAGCCTTGGTCTCCCAAGACAGACTGCCAGCTCACTGAAGTATCAAATTACATGCGTCTATAGAAGTCTACGGAAAGAGGAGGAGCTGAGAGAGCGCAGTGGAGACAGACACAAGCACGCTGCTGCAGCTAACAGTAAGTTTTCTATCCCAACCCTGTGCTGACACCTAATATTAGGCACTGTCCAGCTACAGAACGGCAGGCTGGCCTTATGACGTCATTCAGTAGGGTCCAAGGAACAATGGGTGCTAGGTAAGTTACTTGTTGAGGCACCTTGGCTACCTGGATGTATACTAGTTAAGGCTATAATCTGTGCTGGAAACAACCCGTCGTCGTGTGTGATGGAAACAGTCATGCCTGGGTTAGTAATCGTGGGACAATGACACAATTCTTCTCTAAGTACTGGATGACTGTGCTCAAGCCTTTATTATCAAGTTGCTGAATTTATGTTGACCTACATATAGAGACATCCCATGGTGACTTGTTTTGCTCGTGAGCTCATACTCTAAGCATCTACCCAAGCGTATCACGTACTGCGGTCCCATTCCAAGATCATAAACACCATAGAAAGAACAACCATAGAACTCAATGTTAAGACTTCAGTTTCCCATATCTTGTCGTGAAGGACTGGACAACAGAGGTTCTTTGTAAGGAAGCCATCACATGAGCGAGGCTGTGCAGATAGCACACGTCATGTCCTCATGTTATACCTGGAGGGGGTGCCAAAAATAGGCAAAATGGATGAGAGGCTTTATATCTAAGGTTAACACCAAAGGAAATGTCGGACAGTAGAGCACACTATGATCGCTGGTATCTTAAGAAGGTCATGGACTGGATATCTTATTTACTGTGCAGCTTAGGGAGCTCCCTATGGCCTCATGCACAAGGCCGTATGTATTATCTGCAAATACGGGTGAATTTACTGCTAGGAGTCAGAGTCGGGCTGCGAGACGATAGAAGAGTCTGAGTCGGTGGTTTGGCCGACTGGCTTCATAGTTGGAAAGTGGCAGGGACCCCCCAAGCATCAGGTCACAGTGATGCAAGAAGTCCCGTCCTCCTGCTCGGGAAGAGTTCGGGAAAGCTGGCTGACTAAGGACTTACTCAGATGACTTATAAACCCGCCATGTGATGGCTGTTTCTGCAATGGCTGTCACGTGGCCTTTTATCAAGACATTGAATTCAATGTGTGTATTCACGCACCACGCGTGTATAAGGCCAGAGGCTGGACGTAGCCAGGCCGTGATAGAACAGCACATGGATGACATCCGCGTCCCTCTATGGACCCATTCACTGCTCTTAGTGAGCTGGGGCCGCAGAAGGGACAGGGATAGGGCTCAAGTTTTGCCCTGGGTTCACTGCCATATACACGGGCCCAGGATAATACACAGCAATGTGTATGTGGCCATAGAAATGAATGGGTCCGTGAGCGTGCTAGCCGTGAAAAGCAAACTGACAAAGCACACAGTCGTGTGAATACATCCTTATAGAGCTGATCTTACCACGCGGATTCCTCGGCATGCATGGCGGCTTAGACTCCAAACGATCAGCAGCAAGTAGCTGGATTTTCACCGTAGCGCCACCACATGAAATGAAGCCTTACAAAGTTCCCATTACTTCTTACAAGCGATCCTAGCCAAGCACTCCCTCCCCTTGGTAATAAAAAGAAAATTGTGCTACAGTGAAGATGTTTCATTTACTTCTACGGCACCCAACACGACCATAACACTTCCCGCAAAAGTTGTTATACTGGATCCCCATCGCGGCTCCATTAGGTTACACAAAACAGATCTGCTGAACAAGTTATATCTATAGGAAATATAACGTAAGTCGGTTCCTTGAAGTACAACCACATATGAACCAAGCAAATCCTGAGTAGGCGCTAACGCGGTGGATGAAGAGGACGTGCGTGATGTTTAGCTGAAAGCATGCAACCGGTGGTCAGAGAGATAGAACGGCGTGGTTTCCACTGACTAAAAGGGAAATGACATCACAGGTGAATAAATATAATACCGCACGGCGAAAATAACAACAAATATTAAGGCGAATTCTTGTTATCAAGGCTGACTGACACATGAGGAAGTGGCTGGATGTTCTAGGAAGCCTATGTAAATGACACTGCAGCGGCGGTGATATACTAGGTCAGTAGAAGGCGATACCATGCGGGGGAGGGACGAGACAGGGAGCGGTGTTTGTCATTTCTATTCGTGCTGTGCCGTCGACTTGCGTCAAACTGTGCAAACCTCGCAAGTGGAAAATAAAGGAAGGCCGAGCGTCCTGTGTGTGTGAATCAATTCCAAGCCAGAGGAGCAGCCGCCACAATGTCACAGGCAGTTCCGAGACTACAATCCCAAGTATTGTCTGTCACCGGCGAGACAAAGCGGAGAAGAATCGGAAAGGATCGAAGATGTTTATATTTTATTCATCGGGCCTGATGCACAATGTATTACGGCGCGGTACGAGTTCTGAGGTGTATTATAGATTACATTACAGAGCACAGACTTCTATAGGGCCTTCTTATGATTTAGTATGTGCCGTTCTGTCTGGCCATTCTGCTGTATGGCTTTACGGGTCGGTAGAACAATCAGGCCAGCGTTGGAAGGAGATGTCCTGCCTAAAAATAAGGGATAAGCAACTAACTTTTTGGAATGTTTTGCATAGACTACTATAAATGGGTTTGTTGTTGCATTACAAAACAACTATGCCTTCCAACATCCCAATACACATGCATGCTCATTTCAGAGTATGCATGTGTTGTCACTTGTCAATGGGGAGTAAATCACTGCCGGAAATCTCTATCATAGAGCCGGTTCACATCTGCGTTCAGGTTTCCCCCCCGAACAGAAACCTGTACAGATAAAAAGCTAACAGGCCAAGACCCCGGCCCAGCCCGCCTTGATTCCTGCCCTGAAAACTGACAATTCTTTATGCCGCAAAACAGACGTGCACCAAAAAATTTGCCCTTTTATACAAGAAAACTGGAGTTTGAAGTTTAATAAATTTGGTCCAATGTATACAGGGCCTTTAGCTTACGACATTGGCTTTGTCTATGGTGTACAAGCCCAGGATACGGCTCACAAAGTTTGTCTTTAGGACCGATTCACATGCGGTTATCATCATTATGTCTAATCCATGGGGCCCCCTGGAATCCATACAGATTATTAACCACAGATTGGTATTTTCTAATGAACTTCTTCCGTCCTCCTCTTGTGCCGCCATTATCAGGCCTTTGTAACATCTTCAAGAAGAGCATTCAGAGCTGATCAAACATGTCGCAACCACTCCCAACGCAATATAATCGGCTTGCAGGTGGCCTTTTGTTCACCAGAACAAGGAGTTCAGTAAACCCTGACTGATGGTTGCCAGCCAGTAACTGTGCATCTATATACACTGGGCAGGGGCCAGGAGCTTTATATACTGCTGGCTGTACCAGTAATGACAAAGTCCACCATAACAGGAGGCAATAGGAGGAAAACCTCATGCACATGTACTAACAAGCTGTAGGTACTGTGTAGGGTGCTCCACGGGGCCCATATTACAGGGTTACTGCCCACACCGGAGACTTAACTGCAAAGAAGGTCAAACAAGGAAAAATCCATGAGTGCAATGTCACTAAAATAAACTTGATGTTACTTAAAGGGGTTGTCCAGGGAGTCTTATTTTACTTACTTCCTCAGAATGAACCAGGGGCTGGTACCAACACCGGGTCACATGATCGGAACCAGCATCTGGTTCTCCTTTTCAGCACTAGTTACCTGTGCTATGGGGGATGGATTTACTATAGTCTGCCAGTCACCAGCTAGCTAGATGACAGAGGAGAGAAGAGGTGGAGCGACCCGGTGGCCGGTTTCAATCATGTGACCCAGTCCAGAAGCCCCTAGGTACATCAATGAAAAAAAAACGCAAGTAAAATAAGACTCCCTAGAAAACCCCTTTAAGGCCAAGACCATGCGACGACATTTGCGCGGCTATTATTGAAGCTGTGACTTGACTGCAAAACACAGTCAAGCCACAGCGAAGTCTATGGTGAAAAAGTTCCACGTGACAACAGGTGGGAATTTTCGGCCATTGATACTTTGTAGTCAGACAATGTCACGTGTCATAATTCGACATTATTGTAATGCGATATTAATGTGTGTATGACAAAAGTCGCCATGTAGCCCTAGCTTAAAGGGGAAACGTCAGGGCTACTTAATCGGATTAGCAGAACAGGCTTGCTGGAAAAGAAATACAATGAGAGGATCTCCTAGGCCGACACACCAAGCACAACTAGGGGTCTATTCACACTGCCTATACAGAGATGGTGGAGGGACACGAGGAGGATTACATGCCAGAGACCTCCTAAGCATACCACAGTATAGCTATACACTATTTTTGTAGGGACTTTGTCACAAGGCCCTTTCTTGCGCCAAAGATGCATTATTCAGAGGTTATCGACACCAGGTATTGACCAATGTAGATTTGCATTGGGGCGCATGTGCCTGATGTATTGTGAACCAGGGCCTCATGATGATTCAGGCTCAGATAGCACAAGTCGGGGCCTTTATAAAGACTGGCACAAAATACGCCAGTCTTAATAAATTCCCCCAACCTGACTGTATACAAGACCATCAGATGAATGAGGCCTATGGATACATTTCATAAATGCACGAGGGGCTTTCCCAACACAGAAACTGCAAATGCAGTGTGAATTAGCTCTAGAAACACATTCAGACACTCCCTGTCTGACAGCCTCAACAATACAGTCACAAGTCGCAGCTTACCTATAGGTCTAATAACCCATTAGACCCAGAAGCATCACAGGGATCACAGAACTTGCGGTTGGATCTTGCAGCATAATATGGATGCCAAAATACGGCCACAATGAGCCCTAAAGGATAGAACGTGATGTAAACAGGACAAAAACAAGGAGTTGGGGCCCCGACAGCCCCTGTTATCCATCTCCTGTTCATTAAAACTTCCGAGGCCGTGAACGTTTCTATCCAGACGACCTAAACATTGCATTCCCCACTTTGTCCCTGCATGTACTTGAACTGACACCAACCCAAACAATGCTCATTGTAACTGTAATTACGCCAGTAATTGAGAACTCAAGGCGCTCCCATCCTTCTTTCACAATATCCTCCTCTTTGTAGCTGCACATTCCAGAGAGGCCGGGCCCCGGGATTACAGCCTCCGACCCATCACCTGTCGCTGACTGCTAACACTGTTGGCTTCTTGTACGGCTGCCTACGGTCTGGACGGCTTTCTTGACTCTGCAGCTTAGCAGAAAGGCCTCGTCCACCTACAGTTTCGCTGGGTCACTTCTCTGGACTCCTCTATTACTAGTTTATAGATACATTAAACATTTGCCCAAACAGGACACCAAACGCACCAAGTCTGAATGCTCCTTAAAAAGGGTTTTTTCACAGACAACACTTATCCCCTAACCACGGGAAAGGAGATAAGTCTTATATAGCTGAGGCTCTGACTACTGGGAGCCAATGCAATAATGTGAACGGGGTCAGTGAGTTCACGTCGGGACTGGAGTGCTCTGGCACGTGGAACTTTTACTCAGACAAACCCTTAATACATTAGGGCACAGAGATGTCATAAAGTGGGGTCAACCATTAAAGAGAACCTCTTGCTTAGACAGACCCAACCCATTGACGTATGAGATGGTTCTGAAGCTAGGGATATAGAGATGAGGGTGCTGTACACTTTACCTGCTGAATAGGGCAGCAACGTCGTGGCTTTTTAAAAGGGGTTTACAGACAAACTGGAAAACCCAAAAACCAAGGTGGCAGAATTGGAATAAAATTAAAAATTCTATGCAAAGTCTGTCATTCCAGTGTTGGGTCCCCAGTTCCATTTAGTGCCGGCAAAGGCTGGCCAATCACTGGCCTCAGTGGTCACATGGTGGGTAACAATGACATCACAAGTACCCAACAGGTGACCCCTGAGCCCAGTGATTGGCCATGGCGGTCACCTGAGCTGCATCACCTCCGGCACAGAACTGAACAGAGGACTGGGCATAGGGGAGTATTGACTCTTTATTTTAGCCCCCATCCCCTCCACCGGTGTTTTCCAGTTTGCCTATATGGTAAAGTGCACATGTATATAAGCGAGTATATATACACACACTATATATATATATAACATATATACATACACACTGTGTACATGTGTAATACATAGCAATATATACTGTATATATGTGAATTTATACGTAATGCATAAACCAAAAACACACAAACAAACTCAACGACAAAGCCCCAAAAACAAATGTTATATCACAAGTCGCGGTAACTCAGTCTCAGCAAAAGCAACAAATGAAGCGTTGACTTTCCAAATCCCAATGTCCTATCCCAGCGTATACAGGGTGCGCTTACCCCTAACCCTCTCACAACCTCCTGAGCCCAAAAATCAAAAGGAATCAACCAACGTACAAGCGGGAGAAGCTTTGCCGTCTGTTAGATCCTCTCTTCTGATCTCGTGAAGTATAATACAAATGCTTGTAATACGTCCGTGCGTTTATGCGAGGTGTCAGGCGGATTTATGGAGTGTGGGTCGCAAGAAAGACTTTTACATGAAAAGTAAAAAGAGGATGAAATTTGTGTGCAAGATGCAAAAAAAAGGGGAGAAGGCTAATAAAAGGTTTCCGTGCGTCCAAAAAAAATTGCTTAGAACTTTTTTTTTTTTTTTTTCTATGCGACAGGAAAATTGTGGGCAGTGTTTAGAGGTTGGAGGAAGAGCGCGGTCTCGCAATGAGAAAGGGGATACACAAAGTGAAGAGGAACAGGATGTGATGGGGGGAGGGCTGTAGGATAAGGAAAACTGATGAGTGCATGTCTATATGGGGCAGCGCCTGGCTCTGCTGTCCTCTCCCGGCTGGTGAATGTGAATAGAGCCCCTGGAAGTTTGTGGAATGTGATGGGCTCAGCAGTCCTGTGCTGACACCTCATTCACGCCCTCCCTGTCCCCACCCTCCCTGAACGCACCAGGCCACAACATGTTGACACAGCTCCAGTGATGTGCACGAACTAAAAACGCACCATCATCACAACCACATTCACCAACCTAGGAATCTTATATTTGGGGGGGCGCACACAGGACCGGCCGCACTACAGCGCTAAATGGACCCGGTGTGGGCCATATATTAATTTCAATATTTAAATTTTTTTGTAACTAACAGGGTTATACACCAATTTTCTGTACATCAGCACTCGTACAGGCCTCTCCAAAAAGCGGCCATATCTGCCTCCCATTGTTTTCAGCGCCTGCTCAACTTGTCCTGCTGCAATCTTGCCCCCGGCCGGCGCCCACTTGTGGCCGATTGATCTGGGGGTAATCACACATGCAAAGCCAGGACCCGGAGCAGCCAGGACCGGGACGCAGGAACGCATGGCACAGGACCGGGCCAGCCAGGCCGGGACACCTGGACGGGCAGCCAGGACCGGGACGCCGGACCGAATATGAGGGTAATCACACATGCAAAGCCAGGACCGGGACAGCCAGGACCGGGACAGCCAGGACCGGGACAGCCAGGACCGGGACAGCCAGGACCGGGACAGCCAGGACCGGGACAGCCAGGACCGGGACAGCCAGGACCGGGCAGCCAGGACCGGGACAGCCAGGACCGGGACAGCCAGGACCGGGACAGCCAGGACCGGGACAGCCAGGACCGGGACAGCCAGGACCGGGACAGCCAGGACCGGGACAGCCAGGACCGGGACAGCCAGGACCGGGACAGCCAGGACCGGGACAGCCAGGACCGGGACAGCCAGGACCGGGACAGCCAGGACCGGGACAGCCAGGACCGGGACAGCCAGGACCGGGACAGCCAGGACCGGGACAGCCAGGACCGGGACAGCCAGGACCGGGACAGCCAGGACCGGGACGCCAGGCCGGGACAGCCAGGACCGGGACAGCCAGGACCGGGACAGCCGGACCGGGACAGCCAGGACCATGCCACTGAAAAGCACCATAAGTAGGCGACTATACCTTTTTTTTTTCATTTTACACCTGCCCGGCCACCAGTGGGTTTTCCGGTTAGCCCAGAAAACCCTTTTAACCCATTGCCAAAGGTGAAAGTCCACAGTATAAATCAACAAAGTCCCGACTGGACTGCCCAACAAGGGTCAATTTCCACTGCAGATTTTTTTTGCAGCACGTGAATAAGATTTGTAGATTTGTTGAAGGGTATATTCACATGACAGAATTTGGAGAGGAATTTTATGCGTTCATCCACCTCGGATTCCTCTCCAAATTCCAGCCCTATATAAGCCATGGCGGAAACCAGAAGCACAGCATTGGCTATCCTCCGTGGGTTTACTCTCTGACACAGTGGGGCTGCTCAGAAGTAGTCTCATGGCGCTGAAACTGCGCTAAGATCAAGCAGGACCCTGCAAAAAACAGAAGCGTCCGTCACTGTCTGCCTTGTAAACAATGATGGGAAATTCCACCCGGGATTTGGAGCCCATTATGAGGCAGAATCCACCCCAAATACTGATAAAATCCACCCCCTGGTACTGTAAAATAAGCAGATCTTCCATATATATAGCTAATCTGCAGCGTATCTGCCCCATATGGACATACCATAAACTTACAGCATGCAACTTGAAAGACACATGTACGCAACAGTTTCTGGAAATTCTCAGAACTGGAGAGATGAGAGATAAAGTGGCGATCATAGGGGTGGGATTTTTCAGAAGTTTCTGTCACTAATCTCGCACAGTCCGTCTGTCAGGGCTGATAACAGGGAACAATAGATTAAACTACGCAGCATCTGTAGAGAAAACAAGATAGCAAATTTAGGCGTTCCTTTAAAAAGTTCTTGTGACTAAGGCCGGGGCCCCACATTGCAGAAACGCAGCATCATTTGTTGCAGATTTTGCTGCGGTTTTTGAGCCAAACCTAGGAGTAGCTACAAATGGAATGGGAAATATAAAGGTAGTTCTTATACTTCTCCCTTCTGCTCAATCCACTCCTGGCTTTGGCTCAAAAAACCGCAGCAAAATCTGCAACAAAAAAAACTGCGTTTCCAAAAGGAGTTTCCACAACCGTTAAAACATGATGTTTTTTTTCCCCAGAAACAGCGACACCCCGGTCCAAAGTTTGCATGCGGTATTGCAGCTCAGTCCCATTCACTTCGAAGTAATACCAGACACCACCAAGGGACAGGTGTGGCACCCTTTCTGGAAGACAACCCCATTAAACTGGGGACTTCAGATGATCACGCCACATACTTGTACTTTCTGCCAACCATGGCCAAACCTAAGTCACATTTTCAAGAATCTGCCATGGCTTGGGTTCATTTTTCAAACAAGGGCCGACCAAAAGGGTCACAATCTGCCATTTTGGCCAACCTTCATCACGTGTATTGTAGGTTAGTAGTTCAGTTCTCAACCACATCCTATAGCCTATGCATGAACACGACCTTAGAATACAACCACATTATGATCTGCGCATATTTCTAGCCAAAAACAGGAACTGATCCCTGGAGAGAGAAGTAGGATGTACAGTAAATGTTCTTCAACACTTCCGCAGGAATCCAGGCTCATTTTTGGCCACATACAGGCCGAGAGACTGCGTAATGTAAATGTGCAGGCCCCTGACGCCACGTGTTGCAGAAAAGCTGCCATTTTTGTTGTTGCAGATTTTGTTGCAGTTTTTTGAGCCAAAGTCAGGAGAGGGAGAAGATAAACGTATCAAGGTTTCCTCTCTTAGCTTTGGCTGAAAAAAGAAAACGCAGCAAAATCTGCAGCAAAAACACAGTTACGATGTAGCCCATCCATGATGAACAGTGTCCTACGTAACCTGGAAGAGGGGCAGAAAAGCTGCGCTATGTAAATCCAGGTTCAGCAGAAATATTTGGCAATCTTACATTCACCCCATGCGTTCCTATGATCGTGGAGAAGGACATAGTTTACAAAAATATTCCTATCAAAAATACCTATATTTCAAAATATCTGCAAAGGGCTTAGGACGTCCTGTTCGCCATAAGAATAGGCTGCGGGCCTCCTCTGCAGCATGTGAACACAGACCACGTTCTCCTTCATATCAGCGTGTACAGAAGACTCTACCTCTCGCCCTTCCCGGCCATTCCTCATCCCAGTGTCTCAAGTCTTGGACCGTCCCTCAAATTCCAGCTCGGATGTTACATGAGCTCACACTTGCACGCAGAAGGGAACACCATGTCCTATGTAAAAACAACACTTAAAACCAATCCCCTCTCCCCACCCCCCTTCCTATGCAGACCCCCAAGCTCATTACAGTCTTTCAACAACCAACTGGTGCAGTGTTAGTTCTCGCTCTTGTATGTTCCAAAAAGTTACCACTCACCCTTCCCAGCACTGTTATTTCTGTGGTCCCCCCTCCCCAGGGCTCTGGACCGACCACCCCTAAACTCTTTTTTGCACTTTTGTCTTGCCTCCCCCACAGTCCTATCATTCACCTCAGTTCTCTTAAAAATTCCATATATAGATAGAAATTTATGGCGAGTCACTGACTAATAGTCAACTGAGTCATACACCCAAGCTCAGACCCTATGAGAAATGGCGAGGGTCTAAAGTTTTTGGCTTCAGGTCTGTCAGTCAAAAGCTATCCACCCTGACCTCCCAGGTACACACACTTGAGCGCGCAGATTTTGTGAATGTGAATGACGTCTTATTTTTCCTACACGAAATAGATCACACCTGCTGAAATCCAAAAGCCCAATCCTTCTATCCCAACAGATGGAGCCCATACACACTAGTAGGTTGGCAAATTCTCCTAATGTGTATGCCCAGCCTTACTATCCCTTATCAACCTCCCCCATACACAGCCAAGGCTCACCCCTCCGCCCACCCAAAACTAACACAACTAACACAACTATTTCATAAAGTATGTCAGATTAATTTATGGCCATAATGGGGGTCTCTTTCCCTGGTCCTCCAGCGTTACACAACCTGACACAGTGAGTGAACGTAAGCCGACTGGTCGGTGGTGTCCAATAACACGTAGGACTTGTACAAGAGCTGCGGCCAATACTTGGACAAAACTTTTGTTAAAAAAAAAAAAAAAATCTATCTTTACAAATTGTTAAAGGGGCTGTTACGTTCCCCGCGTTCTGTTTGGGTTTCCGGGCAGGTTCCGATCCTGGTTCACATGATGGGACCCAGTACCTGCCACTCGAGTTGATCCTCCTTCTCTCCATGCTCACAGGTAGTTGGTTCCCCGTGCTATGGGTGCTGGAGGGATAGATCATTATAAGGGTAAAGCGAGCCCCATAGTACAGATCAGGGTCTGATCCAGCCCGGAAAACTGAGGTTCGACCCAAATAGAATCCCCGAGGAGGAAACATCCTTGGATAACGTCTTTAATAAACGTCTTCTGGTTAATAGGAGCATGGTCATCCATAGACCCTTCAATATATATAATGTGGCCTCTATTCTAAGGGGGTTGGAGGACGCAGGTTGCAAATAAGATATACTGAAGACGCCTTTACACTAAAAATTTTCTCCACTGCAGGCAATATGGAGGGTCTATAACCTCAAATAGTACAATATGGAGGGTCTATAACCTCAAATAGTACAACATGGAGGGTCTATAACCTCAAATAGTACAACATGGAGGGTCTATAACCTCAAATTGTAGAAAGGGGGTTATAACTCAAAGGGGGTCTGTAACCTCAAATAGTACAACATGGAGGGTCTATAACCTGAAATAGTACAATATGGAGGGTCTATAACCTGAAATAGTACAACATGGAGGGTCTATAACCTGAAATAGTACAACATGGAGGGTCTATAACCTGAAATAGTACAACATGGAGGGTCTATAACCTCAAATTGTAGAATATGGAGGGTCTATAACCTCAAATTGTAGAATATGGAGGGTCTGTAACCTCAAATAGTACAACATGGAGGGTCTATAACCTCAAATAGTACAACATGGAGGGTCTATAACCTCAAATAGTACAACATGGAGGGTCTATAACCTCAAATTGTAGAATATGGAGGGTCTATAACCTCAAATTGTAGAATATGGAGGGTCTGTAACCTCAAATAGTACAACATGGAGGGTCTATAACCTCAAATAGTACAACATGGAGGGTCTATAACCTCAAATAGTACAACATGGAGGGTCTATAACCTCAAATAGTACAACATGGAGGGTCTATAACCTCAAATAGTACAACATGGAGGGTCTATAACCTCAAATAGTACAACATGGAGGGTCTATAACCTCAAATATGCCTGGAGGATATGGAGGGTCTGTAACCTCAAATAGTACAACATGGAGGGTCTATAACCTCAAACAGTACAACATGGAGGGTCTGTAACCTCAAATAGTACAACATTGAGGGTCTATAACCTCAAATAGTACAACATGGAGGGTCTATAACCTCAAATTGTAGAATATGGAGGGTCTGTAACCTCAAATAGTACAACATGGAGGGTCTGTAACCTCAAATAGTACAACATGGAGGGTCTATAACCTCAAATACTACAATATTAGGGGTCTATAACCTCAAATATTACAATATGGAGGGTCTATAACCTGAAACAGTACAACATGGAGGGCATACCTCAAAAGTACAACATGGAGGGTCTATAACCTCAAATAGTACAACATGGAGGGTCTATAACCTCAAATAGTACAATATGGAGGGTCTATAACCTCAAATTGTAGAATATGGAGGGTCTATAACCTCAAATAATATAATACTTATGACCTATAAACTACAATAATATGATATTGAGGGTCTATATCGGACAATAATATGATATTCACAATAGAAAACCTACAATAATATTCACAGGCTACTCAAGAAAATCTCCGACCACAGCTACAACCCTTCAGACTTCATGCACATGACCGAGTGGGTTTCGACCACCTTCCGATCTTCTGTTTCCTTAGAAGTTTTTATCGTTACAACTACAGTAAATCGCTGTTCCGATATTTTACAGTCCTATTCGGATCGGTCAAAACAGACAGCCGGACCCAGTAGACAGTTGGCTTAGTCTCGGACAGTACACTCGGACGTGTGCATGAGACTTAGGACATGTTCACACATGACGGATTCGCAGCAGACTTTCTATGGTCAGAAATAGCTCACTGGCAGCAAAGTGTAGACGACTGAGACAAATCTCAAAGTGCAAAAACTAGCCAGCGGCGCGGATTTTCAAGTCAATCGATGCTCATCTCGGATCTGCGGCGTGGGTGCCACGGATTGCGTTTTCTCCCATGGTGGACGTCAGTCTCTATTACTGATCTTTTGTGACGTGAAATCAACTGCGGACCCGTCCCTGTGTGAACGTAGCCGAATAAGCGATGTAGCCCCCTAATACCAGGCGTTGGGGGGACGTCTGCCCATGTCATACAAGTGGAGTACCCCTTTAAGTCTCCGTACTGGTACTGGACGTGCTCCCTCTGTCAGCCTCCACTCCGTGACACAAGCTCTCCCCCCCTTGCCCCTTACCTTCATAGAGCAGGAGGAGGTGCAGCGTGCAGGGCTGTGCCGGACATGTCAGGCAGTGAGCGGGGCCCCTCTGCATGCTCAGCTCGCTGCGGCCGCTGCTGCCATCTTGTCCCGGCCCTGAGCTCCGTCACCGTCCTTTTCAGCAGCCCCGCGGCGGCTTGAGGGCCCGTGCTGTGGCTTCTCCCCCCCTCAATACGAGCCCATACTAGTCCTGTCAGCGCGGGCTCCTCGTCTCGCTCGGTCCCGCCGCGCACACACCGCCGCCGCCGCCCGCTCCCCTCCTAACATGTCGCTTGGGCAGCCTGAGGGAAACAGGCAGCAACAGCCGATCGCCGAGCGCATCCGACGCGGAGAAACGCCACCTGGCGTCCGCAGCGAGGAACGTCGCCATGGCAACCCATGAGAGGTTGTTTACATCGGTGACGTCATTGCCTTTAACCCTTAAGGGGGTGCAGGAGATATTGCAGTATTATAAAGCACATACAGGCGTAGGCGTCACAGCTCTGTTAATAAACATCCCCCTATAGATTCCCTCTCTCTCTCTCTCTCTATATATATATATATATGGGTACATTAAAAATCAACCGCCCTCATATTAGGCTGTATTATGGATAACGGATGTATGTTCTGCACTATGGCGCCATTGCCGGGTCTCATTTTGACACAAATTTCATGAGAATCCTTATAATAAAAATGATTCTTTCTTCGTCACCTCTGTAGTACAGACCTGTTCTCACGTAGAAGCTTCTAACGCTAAGTTCACACTAAAATAGCGCTCACACACGGACCCCATTGACTATCATGGGGTCCAACGTTTTAAAACTGAAACTGGCAAAGTAAAATGTCTTCCGCACAGGACTTTTTTCCTCCGCCGATTTTCAGTCGGAGCGCAGATGTGAACGTAGCCTAAGACACAATATGATACCTCAATAAGGCACCATATGGAGCCACACAAAGTGCCTACAGGTCTGCAATGCCCGAGCCCTATGGCTTCATGCACACCACTATATTTATTTTTCGTATACTCTCCGTAATTCTGTATAGTATACAGACCCATTATTATGGACCCCTGCCCCCAGATGCGTAACTTGAAGCACCTGGGCCCCAATTTATAATCTGTATTGGGGCTCCTACCTTGTGCCATTTAAAATAGTAGTATATTTATATGGCAGAAAGACCTTTGGGACCCCTCAGGGCCCGGTATTGACTGTTACCTCTGCACCCCGTATAGCTACACCTCTGCCTGCCCCATGTTTTTCATAGGACTATTCGTGGGCCCTGAAGCCGGGCTGTAAATTTTGGAGTGGGTTGTATTCCTGTCTGTTTTGAGGCTTGGGTTCATTCAAGTTTATGGATGGCACACAGATGGCATCAAAGTGCCGTACCCGTACCATGGGGCATTGTTTTTACCGGATGCCACTGTATAGAATATATCGCATATTTTCCTCTATATAGAATAGCAGATTTGATTTCCACAGGATAATTATCTTCGACATTCCCATTGAAATGAATGAACTGCCACATGACCACCGCCCCATTCAGAATGGAGGACATTGGTGGGGGCCTGAGAGGTCGGACCGCCACAATCTGAATAGTCTCAGTACAATCTTATCTGTGCTAGTGTTGCGTTTAGTCTAGTGAGAAGGAGCCTGTGCCTCCTGACATGTTAAAGTGACCTGACCCTGCCATTCATTTTTCAGTTTCACAACAGTTTGTCCTTTGATATTGTGCAAGTAATACTTTACGTCTTTCATGGCCATTTGGTCATCGAAAAGCACAAAGGTTAGACAATGTTTTCAGATGGTAATGGTAAGTGTATACCATGTCCCCATATCTAAATATTATATCAGTGGTTCTCAACCCGTGGTATGTGTAACCCAGTGGGTACACCGTGCAGTCTCGGGGGGGTACGCACCATGGCTGAGACTGCACCATGGCGCCCAATGCTCTGCAGGTTTAGTGAATGCTCAGGTTCTGAAGCTCCTGGGGGGGCTGGTGCCGCCCAAACCTCCGACCATCGTCAAATACTGAGGCACATGGGCTGCCCGGTATCAGAAGACGTTGGGTCAGGGTTAAGGGTCGAGTCTCCTCTACAGCAGTGGGTAGTTCTGAATAGACAATAGATAGATTTATGATGTGATCTGGTCGGAATGTTAAAGACCCTAAAAACTTTTAGTGTGTGCCTGCCACAGGTGCTCCCATACACAAATGGACTTGCTTGGCATGCTATGTGCACCAGTTTTTCTTCCACACTTGATATCGGGAGGAGTATCTGTCACATGACGTGTCTGTTAGGGGTACTCGGTTGAAACCTTGGCTTGAAAAGGTTGAGAAACACACTATTATAACATGAATGTTATTTGGCGTACATATGTTTTTTACTTATTGTTTGAAATCAACTTTGCACATATGAAGTTATCTAGCATAGAGTTGGACCAATTCCAACCAATGGGTCCCATCAGCTAAAGAAGTGGTACTTAGCTACCCTCGGAGTCTTAAGGGGGTTGTGCAGATATGAACACTTTTCTCCGGCCCACAGGACAGGGGATGTGTCCTACCACTGGGGGCCCAAATACTGGGTCCCCAGTGATCAGGAGGATGAGAGGACCGAAAGTCCCCCTAAAGGGTCCTCCTGGAGATTACAGACTCGGCAGTCCCATAGAAGTGAATGGAGCACCACTCATGCAAGCGCACTGGTGCTCCATTCACAAGGACCCAGCGTTTGGGATCCCATTGATTGGACAATTTTCCCCAGAGATCGCTAAACTACAGCCGTGCTGAAATGAAAGGAATGGGGCTGCTGAATATCAAGATTGGAGTGCCAGGGATGGTTAAACCCAGGGGGTAAACCTACTATTTATTCCCCTATCAGGTAAAGAGATTACTAGTTCCACCAGCTGGTTTCACCGTAGGAGACAGTTTAGTTGCTTCAGGGACTGATCAGATGATTGTAGCAAACAGTTCATTGCCTTATTGTTGTATACAGTATAAATACAGTGTATGTGTGTTTTATATTGTGTATTTGCGTTGTGTGCCAACTGTACAATTTTTGGATCCTGAGTTGTTGAACTGTCAAGCCGTAGAACTCTGCATTGCCGCTACACCCTGTCATGGTAGCTGAGAGAGTAAAAGGCCCGGGAACAGACGTATGCGGATGTGGGCATCGAAGTGCTGCGCCATAATACTGATAGAGGGACCAGAGAGGCGCTAATATTGAGGTGTGTTTTTGTGTCAAGACGCCAAGTAAGGAAGGACCACGTGAGGGGGTACAAAGGGTGCCATTGAACCCAGCCCTAAAAGCCTTAGGGAGTCCATAAGGTGTCTCTTCCCAATATGAGGAGACCAGTACTATAAACAATACATAGAGGAACTTCACGTTACCCCTCTGGTGAGAAAGGCCTGGGTACCGAACAGGGAGAGAGGAGAAAATTGCTCCAAAATTCCTCTGCCAGTGGCTTATCTTACACAAATCAAAAGGACCGGGCATATAAAATATGTATGGGGCCCGCCCCGACTCAGGGACCCACATACACATTAGATGGTTGGCTGAACCTGTGGTTGGCTTCGGCCAATTCACATCTAATGTGTTTAACCAGCGTTAGGGAGACCAAAACAATCCTAAATTTTTCTTCTTCTGAGCTGGGCTCTCTACTAAGTTTTGTTATGGGGCCCCATGGTGACTTTTTATGCCTCTGCCTTGAACCCACAAATAGATACAATCTGCACAGAAAGTTGAATATCTTTTGAAGTAGTTTGCATCTCCTGCACTGACCCTGAGATGTTCTATAACCCAGAGCTGTATTCACAATTCATCTTAATTCTATTAATTATGAACAAAGAGCTTCTGATTATTTTGCAACATGAATTCTATTTATAACCGATGCTCAGAATTTGTAGTCTTTCATTCCCAGATCTCTTCCTTAGGGTATGTTCACATAGCAGTATTCTGCTTAATATTTTGTATCGGTAGTTTTATACCAAAATCTGGAATAGAATCTACAGAGTAAAATTCTGGGGTGCCTGTGGAAGAGGAAATAGGAGCGCCTTAATGTCATCCCTCTACGCCTGTTTTTTTGGCACAGAGAGAATGATGAATTTGCCTCATTATGCATGTATTGTCCAATAAATTGGACTTATAATTTGCATCACAAAAGAGTGCATGCTGCGGCTCTTCTTTTTTGCTTGGTAAGTTCTGCCGAGACGACTCGTCACTGGAACAAGAGGTCATGGTGGTCTGGACAGAACGGAGTATATGAGGAAAGTGTGTCACTGGATGTGATAAGTATTGATTCATCTGATCATGTTTGGGGCGAGTTTGGATGAGTGAGAAATCGTTACATACATATTGGGGCTTGGGCCCTGGATCTTTTACTACCCTAGCAAGGCCCTGCTAAACAGAATACTGCCGTATAAATGAGACCTTACAGTCTATGAGGCTGCAGGAATGAATCTGAAGTTCTACCCATGGCTGGATGAATATGATGTCATCAATCTGTGATTTTAAGAAACATTTAACATGTCTTGTCAGTGAGAATTTGCAATGAAGGGTCTGGATCTCTGCAGGAGTTCGCACCAGACGAGCACATAACTTTGCATAAGTAATGAAATTCCTAAGTTGCGATACAATAAAATTCCTTTACGTCAGGACACATTGATGGGGAATTCTTGGTAATTAGTCATGCAAGAAAAATGACTTCAATGTTGGCTTAATAAGAATTCCTTAAGCTCAGGCATTGTCGGGGCCTCAACCCAGAAGTATAAGGCCAAATTCCATTTGAGTTTCTTAATTCAAGATTTTTGTTTTTCAAGAAAAGCCAAAATTGGGGCATCAGTACAGGGTTGAAGCTGGCTCTAGTACGTCAGGGGGAATACAATTTGCATGGAAGCTTCCCATGTACTTTATATAACAGTTGGGTAAACAGATACTCCTCGGGTCCCCCCATATGCATGTATGTTTGAAACCCAAAGTTCTTCTTTTCCTCCAATATCTGGTGTTGGATGAAAGTTGGGAAAACCACATGCACATTAAATAGTCAGCCAGTCCTACCAAAATCCGTTCAGACAACTTTTGTGTGTATGGGTAAACTTAGACATGAGATGAATGTTCGCCATATGTCAAAATCTGAAAGTAAAGTTAGTCAAGAGGACTCAACAGGTTGTATAGTTAGTGTAAGAGTAAAGCCAACTATAGACTTGACATTGTTATCGGAGAATTTCTATTTTCCCATCTCCACCTTAAAGCGCCTCAGCCAAGCATGCATATCTCCTGCAGCAGCGTAGGATTGGTCATGTTGATGGTCCTGATCACAAGAACTGGTCTGTCTTGCACCCTAGTTTTGAATGGAGAATCAGAATGGACTGCACACGCCACCCTATTCATTTCAATGGGAGTGAAATTAATAAAGCAGCGCACACTGTCCATACCGTCACTCCATTCAGAACTGGGGTACAAAGTCCCCAATTCTCATGATCAGTGGTGGCAGGATAGGGGGGCAACTTATTCTGACTTAAATACCCCTTTAACTGTGAAATTGCCCCCTTGTATAAGCTGGTACTACTGTGAATAAAGCTCTTGGGGTGAGATACAAAACTTACTATTAGCTGCAGCTCCATGTCTGTGTGTGTTTCTCTCTGATTTAGGCCAGGGATAAACAGCAACATTGGTCACGACCAAAAATTGCTGGGTCACCCTATCCTAACGCTCATTCACCACCTCCTCTGTCCACCCCTCTATCGACTTCTATAAGCGCCTATAACTTGATGAAATTCATGATGTGTCTTTCCATTGATGTTTTATTAAAAGATATACTAAAATATGAAACACATGTTGGTGCCATCTTCTTCTCTTGTGTGTTTTCTTCAAGTCATGGCATGCTCTAGACATGGAGTTTCTTCCATCTCTTTTAAGGTGCCGGGAAAAAAATTCCATGTTGCAAAATAGGGAAGTAAAAAAAAAGTTCACCAAAAACACTTCATATGAGCAAGAAAACAAAAACTATTGGAAACAACACATGTGGACGGAGACCTTATTGGAGTGTGCAGGTTCTCAAGGATAGCAGATACGTGGGCTGCCTTGACTGGATATCCCTGGATCTATCCAGAGATTAGATAGAAATAAATAGCTGACCTCTTGTGCAATTCAGATATCTGGTGGTAAGCTCTGACCAAAAGCAGAACCAGAGGAGCGAAGATTATATAATATGATTCTCCTCTCCGAGCAGGTGCGATTTCTTCTTGTTAAGAGCCATCGTGGGCGGCATTCCTCCTTAATTTCGTAAACATTTCTTAATGCCAAATTGTAGGCAAAATACTGCAGGTAATAATTAGTAAAGCGAGGCAGAGGCGGCGAGCGAGCAGTTTCTATGTCAGGATCATTTTATTATGTTATATTTAGTTGCGCTTTGTTGTTGCTGTTAGAACACAACATTATTAACGCCATTGTCAACAACAATAACACAAAACTCAGCGCGCAAGAAATATTCTTAGTAACTGGAGACGTTCTAGGAAATAAGTACAAATGGGAGCACTTGAGGGTTACTGTGAAGGCACAAAAACTTTACAAAAAAAGTGACGCAGGAACGTCATCAATATGTCGTCTAACCTGAAGCCCATATCTTCAGTATATGGATTGGAATATTTATGGCACTCTTTAGTGTAATTATAGTACTGTGCAAAGGTTTTAGGCAGGTGTAGAAAAAACACTGCAAAGTAAGAATGATTTCAGAAATAGAAGGGTTAATAGCTTATTTTTGTCCATTAGCAAAATGAAGTGAATGGAGAAAAGAGAACTGTAAATCCCATTAATATGTGATGTGACCTTTGCCCTTTGGAGGAGGAGTCCTGGAAGTGATGATCCGGCCCCCACATATATAGCCCTGATCTCATCATCCTCCAGTCTGTCTGGGATAACATAAAGAGACAGACGGATTGGAGCTAGCAACATCCACAGGAGATCTGTGCTTAGTCCTCCAAGATGGTGGCGGGAACAACCTCCCTGCCCAGTTCTGCCAAATCTGTCTGCAAGTACCGAGAAGAACTGATGGAAGGCAAAGGGCAAAGGTCACACCAAATATTGATGAGATTTCTCTTTTCTACATTCACTTTAATGGACAAAAATAAACTATTAACCCTTCTATTTCAGAAAGCAATACTTTGCAGCATTATTTCCACATCTGCCTAAGGCTGCAGTCACACTAGGGTTTGGGCACTCTGTCCCCCATTCAGCAAGCAGGATTTTTTTTCTCTGCCGATTTCGGACGGAATCCCAGCGGACCCCAATATAGTCTATGGGGTTGGTGGGGTGCTGCATTCGCTGCAATATAGGGAAGAGATGAAATAAGATCTTAATCCAATCTTAAGCCAAAAATGCTGTGTTTCGGCCTAATATGGCACCCCACCCCATAGTTCTACCATAGTACCTACCACCCATAGACCACTAATAAGCATTTTTTTCTAGGTGTCTAAAACCCTTGTAAATCAGCCTAAAATAAAAAAAAAAAAAAATCTTTATATATGTCCATGTGACCTGTGAGCTGGGGCCCAACTAGGTGACTACTGTCTAGTAGACCCTTGGTTAGGTTGAAACTCACAGCATCTTATATCAGTATGTTGCAGTACGTTCAGTTGAGCCTGGCCAGGGGCCGTCTGGGATATAAGGAGGTCCCATATTACCCTGATCACATACTGCCATCTGAATTATGGGTATATATATATGTTTAGGCTTGGTACAGCATTGGACTGGCCCAGTAGGCCCAGGCTCTAACACAATAATGGTTCAGTAAAAAACATCCAAATTTGAAGGGTACTTTGGTCTATTTCCTAGGGGTTGTTGGAAGGTTAGCCTCTAGAATCATTTATTCTGGTGGGTCTAAGGAAACCAGTCACAGGCCTCAGCGGTCACTTGGGGCACAACAAGCATCAGACATCATGATGGACGCCTCAAGGAGGACCAAAAGAGGTGAGGGAAGGTGAGTATGAATGTTTGTTATTTTTTACACCACCCCTGTCCCTCCACCTATTATACTCTGGGTTGTGAAGAGACCCCACAGTATAATAAAGTAACGTTATATTTCTATATATGATTCCATTGAATATAGTAGAGCAACTCAGGTGGAGAAACCGTCTTGCGAGGTGGCCTCATCTGGTTGCCATGGATATAGTAATAGGACTGAGATTGGCACGGTGTTCTGAATTATGTCTATATATGTATGCAACTTACAGAGTCAACCCACACTCTGCATCCTGTGCCAATTTGCCTCTTTATATTGGAAGCCTAATGGCAACATTACTGCTGTGAAGATGGCAACTAACACAGTCACAAGGAAAATACTAAAGAAGGCGATATTCCTACAAATTCACATATATAGCAAACAAAACAATCACATTATTATATGCTACATACATATCTATCTATCTATCTATCTATCTATGCAATATGATATATATATATATATATATATATATTTATTTATATACAGTATATACAATATACACTATATAAATACATATATAAACATACGTATATGTGTAAAAAAAAAAAATATATATGTATTTTTTTAAATTACAATTTTTTTTTAATTTAATTATGCAAGCACCCCCCCCCCCCCCCCGTATAACAGATCCATCTACATTCCTTTTTTTTGCACTGAAAAAAACAATGTCAATACGTTTAAATGGCATAATTCACATTTTCAGGTTTTTTTCTCCGCACTCTTTTTATGTGCATGGCATCTAGAAGTCAATGGGTTAAATGTTACAAACATGTTGCGTGTTTACATAGTTCCCATGTGTGCATTTAATCTGATCTGTTTATCAGTAACATTGCAAAAATAGCAAAACCAGTAACTAATCCATCAACATAGAAACGTAATAAATATAGATAAAAAATGGACAAGTCAAGATAATACGAAATATAAAAGAATATATTATGGAAACAAAAACTGGATAAATTAAAGAAAAAAAACTGCATCTGTATTTTATTCATGTGGATGAATCCTTAGGTCTCATGTACACGACCAAGTGTGCAGGCCAAGGAGGGGCTGATTGTATAGCGGAATACAACTGAGTGACATCCGAGTGTCATCGATGTGCGCTCTGTCCCCATCGTGTGCATTTAGCCTAAGGCCAGTGTGATGATTCTGCTTAAATATGGTTAAAACTCAGAGATGTATTTTGATCTCTGGGTATAGTATCTCCCTTCTTACCTACATTTATTCATAATGTGCGCAGCTATAAGCCTAGTTGTATGTTATCAGTAGGGTAACCTTGTAACAATAGGGCTTTGTATCCATCCCAGAATGGCTCAATTGAATCCTACACAGTTCTGAGTGATCAAAGAAACATGCATTGTGCAGGGAGATCAGATAAGGCTGATAACATTGTATCATTCCACTTGGTCTCAGCTCAATGCAAAGAATCTGGACTTGAGTGCATGATTCAATCAGACTTGCTGCCGCCGATGACCTCATTCTGGGAGGTGGCATAAAGGGTATAAAAGATGAGGTAAGAGGCAATGGGAAGAGATTTTGTGTTGGGACTACAAGAGAACACCATGAGGAGATTTTTGTGATGAGACTACTGGACTAATGCTGAGAGACTGTGATGAGAGCATTGCAGGCGGGATTGTTGTATTAATGCCACATGCTAAGCAGCCTCCACTGGGTTATTCACTCATACCAGAGCATGTGTGAGTGTTGGACTACAGAGCCACATCAAGGAGATGTGTGGTAAAGTAACTATTTCACCTTTATCCCTTTTATTTTATTTGTACTGTATCTTGTAACTAGTAACTGTTAATGCTTGCATATATCTGCATATCTGTTCTGAACTGTATGTGTTAGATGTTAATACCGACCCATTTAGGGGTTAATAAATATATAAAATTTAGAAAGCTTGTCTTGTATTTATCTGGTGAACCCGACACTCACTGGCGGTGAGTGTGTTTTTTTTTATATGAAAGAAGACTCAGGTGGGGCCACAGCGGTGTTGGCGCACTGAGGATCTTTCACAGCCAGGTTCACACAACTATGTCATTTTTCACGGACCAAAAATTCATAAATTCATGTTGGTCTGTTTAAGGTCTTATTCACACAACCTTGTTTGCATGTCTTTTTCATGTATGTCAAAATGTCAAATTTTTCCATTGAAAAAATAGACATGTGAATAGACCCGTAGACATTCTTGGGTTTTAAAACGGCCGTCACACTGTCATGTGAATAAGGCCTAATACTAACAGCATTGAAAGGGTTTGTCCAGGATAACCGTTTTTTTTGTTGTTGTTGTTTTTTTTTGCTTTTTTTAATATGAGGCCTGGGATAAAAAAACAAAAACACATACCTCTAGCCACGGGGCTTCGATGTCTCCCAGCGCGGTCCGGTCCTGCCGGGCTCCAGTGTCTTGTTTTGTCAGAAGTCCTAGCCGCACATGACCACTGAGACCAATCAGCAGCCTCAGCGGCCTAAGGAAAGGAACCGGGACGTCAATCGTAAATGTGGCCTGTGACATCCCATGTCCTTTCCTTAGGTAGCCGAGGCTGCTAATTTTGTACTGAGGCCCGGGTGTTTCAAAATAAAGATATTTATTTATCTTGCTTATATATCGCCAACCTATTCTGCAGCGCATTACAGATGGATTTATCATGTCAGTGGCGGACACAAACATTAGAGGACCCCTGTACAGGAACCGTCTATGGGACCCTTTTTACTCCATATGTTATAAGAGAGGAACATTCTTCTCACAGGCCATGAAATGTAATAACTCAGGGATTTATTTGCAATCTAATAGACTGTAGGAAGCTGATTCAGGGTGACAGTGGGCCCCCCTACCTAATGGGCCCCTGTGCGGCTGCACCTGTCGCACTAATGGTATATCTGCCCCTGCTTGTACACCAGTTTTACATGGCATTGATAATATTGCAATTTTTTCACAAGTTGTTATTTTTTCCTCTTTTATGCCACCCTTGCCATTTTTCTGAAAAGAGACATGGCGAGGGCAGGGTCGCCCACCAGATTTATGATTATTTACACCAGTTTACTGCCACAAACAATGCCTGAAATTTATGCCAGCTATGATCAGATATAGATTTCAGTGCACGGCCCAGAGGAGGACGCACCTCATTTATAAGGAAATATGTGCCTTGTCATAAAAGGGGTGCACCCTCTGCCAGCACAGGAGATATGAAGACTTGCATTGAAAATGCCAGTCATTATAATTCTGCCCCTTGTCATGGAGCCAGAAGAACTCACCAGAACTGGCTGAACAGGCAGGAGCTTCGCACGCTGACACAGACATTGCACCGGTCATTGACTGCTGCTTTGCCTGCACATATGTCTAATCCTCTTTTAGGCTTATTACTCGAATTAGTTCCTACAACATCCATTCATGCTCAGATTGTACGCTTGTTAAATCACTGTGAAGAAGGGTAAGGATTTACTTACATCCTTGTCTTGTTGGATATGGAATTGAACCGCAGTCTTTACATCTAGGCTATATCCTCCATGAGTGCTATGCTCTCTCTATATATGCTCTTCGTTTACAAGATGCTACTACATGTCTTGCCTTGTGTCCTCTTCATTCATATCTATGCAGGGTCAAGCTTACCTATAGGCACAGTAAGCAGTTTTGGGAGATGGGAAAATATACATATGCAGCCTAAATCGTATACAAGCATATGTACAGTATGTGCATTTATGTGCTAAAGAGGTGCACCAGTCTTCATAGCCCTGGAGCCGGCGGAGGCTGCGCCTGATGTATGACAAGGAACACACCTCTTCTTAAATGAGATGCACCCTCTGCTGGGCTGTGTGCCTGAGAGGGAATGGACGCCAGCAGAGTTTTGGTTTAAATTATACATTTTCCGTTGCTGATGGCTCCAACCACCCCTGCACATGCTTGCCACGCCATCTTTCAAGGAAAGTGGCGAAAGGTGGAACAGAGTTTAAAAAAGTTGCAATTTTTTGTGCAAAACGTTAAGCCATAATAAAGCTGGGTAAGGGTTTTTGAAAAACACTGACTGTTAATTTTACCTGCCAAAACGTTGCGTTTTCCCCAAAGGGGAGACAAAAATGCAAAATGCAGTTGAAAAGCTGTGAAAAACCTCTGCATTATTTATCACTGTGTTTTTTAGCTGCGTTCCACTACGTGTGGCCTTAGTCTTGAAAACAAATCGTGAAGGGAAGGAAGAGGAAAAGCTGGGTGTGATCTACTTTTCTGCTACTTTATCCTGGGATCTGTCATCCAGGCTGATCAAGTCCTTAGTTGAACTCTAACCTGACCGGGTCTAGGTTTGACTGGCACTATGGCAATTGTGCCTTGTGCATTACCAGGCTGGTGTGTCTGAGGCCGGGGCTGTACGTTGCGAATACATGCAAAAAACGCTGCATTTTACAGTACCTGCAAAGTGGATGGGATTGCAGTTAAAAATTTGCAGCAGAAAAGCTGTGATTTTCAAAAACACAAGCGTTTTTGAAAATCCCAGCTTGTCAATTATAACTACAGAAATGCTGGCATTTTCCGTATCAGTATAATAGGGGCTGAAAGCCCAGAGGGGAAAACTGGCTGTGGTTCGCTACGTGGAGCCTTAGCTTGAAAGTGTTTACCAAGAAGATCCATTCCTAGAAGAGACGGGCATGAATAGGATGAGTCCAGCTGTGGCGGTCACCATGTGTGTGCCCAGCTTGTTATATATTGGCAGGACATGGTGAAACTGAAGTCTCGCAACAGCCGGATAGCCATAGGATCACTAATCCTAAAGACTGACTCTGTTATTTCACCAGTGCTGCACAAAGCAGGTCATACATATCTAGGACAATGCAGTTCTTTAGTAGAAATTTGCTGACATGTCACATATGGACAGAAGTCTATAGGCTCAAACTGTACCTTCATTTTTCTCCCATGGATTGCTATGAATCTATATCAGTAAGCAAATGTTTCGATGAACGTCCTCGTACAGAGTGACGCCATTGGGACTCAACATGCCAACTTACAGGGTCCAGGCATGAAGCATTGTCTTATAGATGTGCTTTTATGGACATGCTAGAAGTCTATAGTAGAGGGTTGTTTGATCCCAGATGATCCCTTTAATACAACACAGTGATCAACTGATCGCCAATGATCTGGTTCCCAAGACCCCCCAGGAAACAGCTGTCTTTGCCGTCAGCTACTTGTTTACCCTGGGACAACAACTATAGGAGAAACAGTATTACATGTATAACGTGGACAGAACGGATTCTGCAGAGCGAGGCGCTGCTTGCTATCTGCTCTCAGGTGGGGTAACTTTTTTGCTTTCCCAGGGCATAGGTTCCATTTGTATCTATACACCCTGGCTAGGAGTAGGGGCATATTCGTGCTCTCCTAGTATCCAGTACATGTTCCCACCACACCTATGTTAGCTATGACCCCGGAGACCCTATAGGACACATGGAAAGGAGTTGAAAGGGGGTTGTTCAGAAAGTTTTTGAAAAAATTGCCTAAGAGCAAGAAATAGTATGATATAAAGAAAAGGACTTTTACTTATTTGTAAAATCCTCTGCTGCTCCAGCTCTGCTGCTCCGGTGGTCCCTATCAAAGCTGCGGAGGTGTTGGCAAATACGACATTCAAGGGGTCAATGTGATTGGTCAATGCCAAACATGCTGAAACCATTGATGGGCTGCAATAGTCATGTGACTGATCTACAGGACTTCAATGTGGCAAAACTAGAGGGAACCACCAGAGCGGCGGTGATAGGCAGCAGAGGATTTGAAGGGTCAATAACGGTTATTTTTTATCATTGCTTGCTCTTAAAAGTCCTGGACAAACCCTTTAAGGCTAGCGAATCCCATTCACACTTTGCAGACATGTTGCGATTTCCAAAACCTACAGAAACGCCAGCGGTTTCCCTATAGGTATAATGGAAGCAGAAAGTCCACAGGGGAAACCTCTGCGGACTTCCTGCGAAAAGTGCTGCGGGAAAAACCCACAAAGCGTTGCCGACACAATTTTCCCGCAGCGCTTTTTTGCTGCGGCCTGCTATGTAGGGCTTTACCCTAAAACAACAAAAATAGAATACAAAGAGTGACATCTATGGGGACCCACAGGTGAGCCACAGCACTCAATTTTGGGAAAATCACAAGGTCAATTCTGCAATGTGTGGTCTTGGCCCCATGTAATAAAGCAGCTACTTTTTCCAGAAAACTTCTCTAGCCTATGTATCTGTAACTTTAACAGTCC
Source organism: Leptodactylus fallax (assembly GCA_947044405.1). NCBI lineage: Eukaryota > Metazoa > Chordata > Amphibia > Anura > Leptodactylidae > Leptodactylus > Leptodactylus fallax. The sequence goes on along the minus strand of CAMRHE010000068.1, from coordinate 5,119,085 downwards.
TCATAAATGGAACAATTTGCACCGCGGGATAACCAATTTTACATAGAAATTTTTTTTTTTCCATCAACAGCCCCAAAATTGCTTCGCCCAGGACTCCAAATTATTTGTGCATTGCCGACATAAAGCAAACATAGAAAGAGATTAGAAAAATAGATTAAGTGTTTCTTAAGACACCGTCTGCCTGGGATGGCCATCTAAAGATTTAATGTAACATAATCCTGGCAGCAACTGCCAGGCCCAGCTGGAACAGTCAGACAAGGCTTGAATTCAGCATAAAACCGAACAGGTGCAGGCCGGTCCTACGTAGTAACTGCGGATACCATATTACAGGACAGACTAAGTCCACACGACCTGTAGCATATCTCTGGTGTCATTGGAGTCAAAACTCGCCTTTCCCTGCCATTTGCTTTATATAATTTATAAACTACACATAAAGTTGAGTAACTTTGTCAATGCATTACTTTACTTATTGTGTACTGATTCTGAATTACAGTGTGTCGTATAATCAGGAGCTGCATTCACAACTCGGAGCTGAAATCTTCCTGTAATTCTTGCTGGTTACAAGTAGAGCTTAAACTATACTATGGTTAAAATTTAAGCCCTGGCCCTGAACCACTCATGAGGGTAAGGTTTGCACAAACTTGTTCCTTTTTGTGTTGGACAGGCTGGATTTACTGGAATTGTTTCCAAAAGCTTAGGACAATCCTGGCAAATTCGGGACGGTTGGCAACTATTGTGATTTGCATTAAGTGTTGTCCTTATATTAGGATCAGTCGTGTAATCTGGTGTGCAAAGAACTAGTCCCGCTGCATTATAGAAGGTCAGCTGAGCTGTTAAAGGGGTTGTCTCATCTGAGTGCAACTGCCAGAGGGACAAGCCGAATACCCCAGGTCCTGCAACTGGCACCTCTGGCAAGAAGCCAAGGGAAGCTATGGCCGGTGGGCGTTTACTCTGAAGATGACTGGTCATTAATGTAGGATAAGGACAGCTTCTCCTTAGACCTCCAGAACATATACTGCTAATACACAGCTATCTAAGTTCTGGTTCATTGAAGTTGGTACCAAGTTGAAGACCCCCTGCCCCTTTATGATGTCCATATGCTCTAATAGGGGTATAGGTACACAGATATAGCTCTGGTCTCATCATCCTCCAGTCTGTCTGGGATGCCATGAAGAGACAGACAGATTGGAGCAAGCCTACATGCCCAGAAGATCTGTGCTTAGTTCTCCAAGATGGTGGCGGGAACAACCTCACTGCCCCGTTCTGCCAAAAACTGTCTGTAAGTACCGAGAAGAACTGATGGAAGGCAAAGGGCAAAGGTCACACCAAATATTAATTGGATTTACATTTCTCTTTTCTTTCACTTCATTTTGTTAATTGACAAGCATAAACGATTAAAGGGGTTTTCCAGCCCCAAATCGAATTTTTATACTGATGGCCTATCCACAGGATAGCTCATAAGTATGTGATCTATAGGGGTCCGACAACCAGACCCCACACAGATCATCTGTTTTAGCAACCGAAGCAACTAGTGGTCGGGTGACAGCTCCAATCCAAGTAATAGGAGCGGCGCAGCAGCCCCGTCTACTATATAGCGGTGGTTCTGGTGAACTGCGGCGCCACTCCTATTACTTGTATAGAAGCAGCACTGCACACACCGTCCGCCCACTAGCAGCTTCCAGCACCTGCTGCCTGGTTCAGTTCAATGGCTAAACCAGTCCCATTCCATGCCACGGCATACGTGGGTAACCTAGTCTCTACTATAAATCATATATCTCTAGTGTATATCCCAAGTGTAGTGTGAATAGACCAACACGAGACCAAATAACATATAACTGCAGGATCTGAATCTGACTATACACGTAGGAGCTGCATACACAAAACGGTAGGATCTTTACTAATGACACTATATGCAACACAGCTTCTGACCAATTGGGAAGAAGAGTGGGAGACGGACACAGCGCCCCCAAACCCTGTGCTGATATACCACGTCGGTGTAATCCGACATCTTATGGTCACGTCATGGCTGTTCAGCCTGGTTAACACATTGATATCGAGTTATATCAGAGGGACTATATTAATGAGATTACTGTGATCGTATTCCTATCATCTACGGTTTTGACTTTCTTCCTGTTCAGACAACTCGCCACCATCACTGAGCACATTCTTTCCGGTCAGATTCTCATACCTCAGGCTAAAAATAACCCGCACTTGCATGCACACCTAAAGCCAAAACTGTTCTCAAGGTCAAGGGTATTGCTCTGACCAATGGCCAAATCTCCCTTTCTGTATAATCCACTGAACCATCGCACTTCAGCATTTGAGCAGCCACCACAATAATGTCAAGGCTTCGAATCATTTTTAAAGGGCAGGTCCATACAAAATTACTTTTTGATGTGTCACGTCAGTCAGCCATGTCAGTAAATGTCAGATAGTCATGTACTGTAGATACAGTCTAGGGGTTGCAGCTCCCTTAAGGTGGGAAAACCCCTTTAAATAGTCTCCGTTTCAATAAACTTCAAACTAGAAATATAAGAAAGTTTGTAATATATCTTATAGGAGAAAAATGCTTTTTTCTCCTCTTACCGGTAAAGATGGATGAACTTTGCATGAGTATATAAGAGGTTCACAGCCAGTTTCGTTCCGGACTGAAAGTGCTTTTCTTATACTCCAAGGTCTATTCGGACTCCAGAATATAGTAAGCGGAGTATAGTACTCGCCTTCCCTCACGTCTCCTGGGCTCCCTTGCAGCATCCAGTGTGCATTCCCTGATGTCTTCAGGCCTCTTCTGTGACATCATGCATCCCCAGGCCTGTGATTGGGCCTTATGTCAAAGTATTAAGATGTTGGTGCCTCCACGTAACCACTGAGGTCCAATCACAGGCCTCAGAAGTCCCATGGGGCCCTGTGATGTCACAAAAGCACACTGGACACCACAAGGAAGCCCAAGAAAGGTGAGGGAAGATGAGTATCAGCATTTTTTATTTTACGCCACCTCCCCTGGGCCTCCGCTTATCAGGCTCTCCCTGTCAAACTCTTCACTTACTCTTAAATCTCTGCTGAATCCATCTTGGTCCCCCAAGATGGACTCTGAAGTCACTGAAGAATCAGATTACATGTTCCCATAAAAGTTGGGCATTAGTGAGGAAGGAGTAGGAGCTAAATGAGAGAGCGAATAGCAGAGACCTCGGCACAGACACGGTGCTGCAGCTAATAGTAAGTTTTCTATCTCACCAAAATGTTTTATTCACATCAGTACTGTACTCCTTGATGCTTCTTATTGAGGGAGAGAGTTAGGGAGCAGAATCTCCTGTTTTCACCATATGGGGGACATCATAGCAGCTAGTCTCCACCTACCAACTCAAGGACAACTGAGAATGAGGGACAGAGCCTGCAGAGGGGAGATATGCAGAATACAGCTCAAATAATGGCCACAAATAGTGTCATACTGCTGAGGCCAGTCAGCCATGTGCTGTTTGTGAAGGGGTCACCACTGAGGCCTGTGGTTGACTGTAGCCTTCAAACAAGAAGTCACGGCTGGCGTAGACAGGGACCCATGAACCGAATGAAGGAACAGCCAACGATGGAAATGGAGGACTTGCGGGAGATGAGTTATCTCTATAGGGGGTGAAGATTTAACAATCAACACCTCTCTCTAGTATAAGTAAACACCAGTATATAGTATATAGCTAGCACGTAGTAAGTGGGGGCCACATTACAGATTTTGCATTGGGGCCCTTGAGCTTCAAGCTTTGCCTCTGTTACCACTATTTTCAGCACATGGACAACCCCCTTTAACCATTCTGCCTAACAAACACAACTGTATAATAGTAAATCATCACTAGAAACCTTGTTAAGGTCATAGTGCCAATGGTCCTACCCCCGCAGCTGCCCTTTATGAACTAGCAAACACCATTGATGCAACACCGACTCCCTTGTGTCCTCCTGCTCCGTTCAATGAACAGGTGGGATTGTTGGTTTTTGGATAATGGATTAAGAACCTGTCACTTATACACATGTGACTGAGACAATTTAGTGTTGTGTTCACACCTGTTGACCTTCACAGGTTCTCTAAAACCAAATGGTCAAGGCTTCTTTATATGAGCCCCTTGCAAAACAACTCCAAACACGACCATGTGCAGATCGCTGCTCCGTTGTACTTTGACATACAATTTTTGTTGTAATTTCCCAACAATTGTGTTCACTTCTTTTAAAGAAATAGTTATTGTGTAAAAAAGTGGAATTGCATGAAAAACACAAACACACGTGCATACAAATGAGTTCTGCTGTGGACCTGAAGCGGTGCCATTGCAGATGTATAAATATGTTCATTGCCAAAGAAATCCCACACCAAGAATTTGTTGTTGTAATGATGATCTATGGAAGTGGTTACAATATTGTGCAATTGAGTGGAGGCTCTAGAACCCTGTTGGCACCTGTAGCTTGGATACAAGATGAGATACGGCGGGACATGGAGGTATACAGGTTCTGTATGGTACCCTGCAGTACATTTACCACAGATGTTACAGCTGGGCCTGTAGTCTGGATACAAGATGAGATACGGCAGGACATGGAGGTATACAGGTTCTGTATGGTATCCTGCAGTACATTTACCACAGATGTTACAGCTGGGCCTGTAGCCTGGATACAAGATGAGATATAGCAGGACATGGAGGTATACAGGTTCTGTATGGTATCCTGCAGTACATTTACCACAGATGTTACAGCTAGGCCTGTAGCCTGGATATAAGATGAGATACGGCAGGACATGGAGGTATACAGGTTCTGTATGGTATCCTGCCGTACATTTACCATAGATGTTACAGCTAGGCCTGTAGCCTGGATACAAGATGAGATACGGCAGGACATGGAGGTATACAGGTTCTGTATGGTATCCTGCAGTACATTTACCACAGATGTTACAGCTGGGCCTGTAGATCTTGCACACTCGTAGGTTTTTAGAGCTGCATCTGGTCCCATAAATGCTCAATCGGTGATAAATCTGGTGACCGGGCAGACCAGAAGTGTTGTAATTTGGTGGAGACATTCCTGGTAAACCCTTGCTGAGTGTGGGCGAGCATTATCCTGCTGGTGCCAGTTGTCTGCCCTGGCATGAGAGACAACACATATAGCCGCAGGATGTCCTGTACATATCACTGAGCTGTTAGTGTCCTCATATCACTACTAGGGGTGACTGACTGTCCTATGTGATGACCCCCACATCATCACACCAGCAGGGGGCAATGTGTCGCTCCACAGCAAAGACAGGATCGATGTGCTCACCACGAGGCCTCTATATTCAAAGGGGCCCCCTGTGTCTGGATAATGGACAAGGAAAGTTTGAGAACTGCTTGTGCTTGTTGTTAAATGGTTCATCTGGAGCCTGTTCACCGTGTATGTGCCCACATGTAACGACGGCTCCGAACACCTCCCAACAGCTAGGTCAGAACGGGCAATGCATCTAAACAACCATCCTGCTTCTCTCAGTCCAATGATGCCCCCTCTCAAGGTCTGTCAATGGAGCGTAATGTCTTAGAATGTGTTGTTGAGGCATGTCTAGCAGTCAATGTTCTCTCACCAAGAGGTACACTAACCAAAAGTAGCCTTTGAGAGCCTTTTTCTATAACACTTTCTAGAACGCCCTCTTGTGGCAAGACTCATTGTCTAATCAGAACACAGCCTGTAATCACTTACATTATCTGCCTGATACAGAACTGCATGCAGAATTTTGTAGCAATCCGACATTTCTGTCTGGGTGCGGTATTTTTTATTGTTAAGACCTGTTTTACACAAGTGTATTTATAAACATCTGTAATACAGATCTGCAACATGGACGTGTCACAGATGAAATTGCATCAAAATGTCATCAGCATATTACCAGGATTACTGATCTGTCAAAAAAATTGAACTATATGACACAGCCACATACAGTTGAAACCAGATGTTTCCATACACTATATAAAAAGACACATATGGATGTTTTTCTCACTATCAGACATGAAATCAGAATAAACCTTTCCCGTTTTAGGTCAATTAGAATTACCAAAATTATTTATATTTGACAAATTCCAGAATAATGAGAGAGAGAGAATTTTTTAAGGCATTTTTATTACTTTCTGCAAAGTCAAAAGTTTACATACACTAAGATTACTATGCCTTTAAACAATTTGGGACAGCCCATATGATGATGTCATGTCTTTGAAAGCTTCTGATAGGTTTATTGGCAACATCTGAGTTAATTAGAGACATACCTGTGGATGTATTTTAAGGCACACCTGGAACACACTGCTTCTTTGTGTAACATAACGGAAAAGTCTAAAGAAATCAGCCAAGATATCAGGAAGAGAATTGTGGACTTGCACAAGTCTGGTTCATCCTTGTGTGCAATTTCCAGTTACCTGAAGGTGCCTCGTTCATCTGTGCAAACAATTATACGCAAGTACAAACAAGATGGGAATGTCCAGCCATCATACCGCTCAGGAAGGAGACGGGTTCTGTGTCCCAGAGATGAACGGGCTTTGGTACAAAATGTGCATATCAACCCAAGAATAAAAGCAAAAGACCTTGTGAAGATGCTGAAGCTGAAGCTGGACACAAGTACTGTATGGACATGGGCTGAGAGGCCACTCTGCCAGGAAGAAGCCATTACTCCAAAAGAAACATAAAAAAGCCAGATTAATGTTTGCAAATGCAACAGGAACAAAGACAAGTCCTGTGGTCTGACGAAACTAAAATTGAACTGTTTGGCCATAATGACCATTGTTACGTTTGGAGGAAAAAGGGAGAAGCTTGCAAGCCTAACAACATCATCCCGGGGTGGCAGCATCATGTTGTGGGGTTGTTTTGCTGCAGGAGGGACTGATGCACTTCACAAAATAGATGGCATCATGAGGAAAGAACATTATGTGGCAATACTGAAGCAACATCTCAAGACATCAGCCAGGAAGTTAAAGTTTGGGCGCAAATGACCCAAAGCATACTGCCAAACTGGTTACAAAGTGGCTTAAAGGGAATCTGTCAGGTCAATCTGGGACACTAAACCACCCACAGGTCCTTATAGACACTGTCTTAGTGTCTCAAATCGCCCTGTTGTAATGCAATCCGCAGGCGCATTAAAAATAAAAAACCTTTATACTTACCTAGAGAAGGGTCCGATTCATGAGCTTTGTTGGCATGCCTCCCGGCGCCTGCGCTGTTCTTCAGTGGAGCCGAAGATGGACACCCCCGGGTCTAACTACGTAATTGCGGGGCATGCGCACTGAAGCGGAGGTGCACTCCTCTAGTTTCATTGAAGAACTGCGCAGGCGCGGGGAGTACAGCGGCAGGGGGAGTATAAAGCTTTATTATTTTTAATGCGGCCATGGATTGTGTTATAACAGGGTGATTTGGGACACTAAACCCCAGGTCTAGATGGACGCGTGGGTGGTTTAGTGTCCCAAATTGCCCTGACAGATTCCTTTAAGGATAACAAAGTCAATGTTTTGGTGCGGCCATCACAAAGCCCTGATCTCAATCCTATTGAAAATTTATGGGCAAAGCTGAAAGGGCAGGTGTGAGCGAGGCGGCCTCCAAACATGGCTCAGTGACACCAGTTCTGTCAGGAGGAACGGGCCCAAATTCCTACCAACTATTGTGAGAAGCTTGTGGAAGGAGATCCAAAACGTGTGACCCTCATCATACAGTGTAAGGGCAATGGGTGCAAATACTAATGAAATGTATGCAAACTTTTGACTTTGTGGAAAGTAATAAAAATTCCTTAAAAATTCTCTCTCTCTCATTATTCTGGAATTTGGCAAATATAAATAATTTTGGTAATCCTAATTGACCTAAAATGGGAAATGTTTATTCTTATTTCAAGTCAGATAGTGAGAAAAACATCCATATGTGTCTTTTTATATAGTGTATGGAAACGTCTGGTTTCGACTGTATGCAGTACAGATGAACTACCAATGCTATACTCAATGGTGGATTATAGTATGGGCAGATTTGGCCCAAAATGTTCTGAGACATGATGCACATTGCAAACAAAAGAAATAAATGCTACGTGTTGTGCTTAGTCCTGGTCTATGCAGTTTTGTTGGTACTGAAAATGTTGCATTCTTGTGACAAATGGATTCACTTTACCTAAAAAAGCCCAAACTGTTAGGAAAAAAAAATGCAAGCAAGTTGAAGTGCACCATTTGCAGCAACATTCAAGTATTTACAGAAGACTGGGCAGGCTTTTCAACATATCCCCCTGCAATTGTGAGCCCTATAAACATTTGTATCAAGAGCACCACCTAGTGGTAAGTGTTACGGTTTGCACAATTGAAAGCCCAGAGCTGCTCGTAGCAATATATTGGAAGAGTGAAGTAATCAATCAATATATTGACACGCTGCCTCTCTATTTATGCAACATTAAATTGCATTAATGGCACAGATTTCCACTGAAAAAATAAAAACAGTGTGAACATGTCCTTATAAAACTAAAGACTCACAAGCCAGACGTGCTGTTTCGGATAGTGGCTGGAGGACATTGGGTACCATTATGACCAACACAAATGGACGTTTCATTTATCATGGCTGCCAACAGGGAGACATTTTGGCTTGGGGAGCACAATTTTTGCAAGCACTCTGGGGCATATTTATTAAGACTGGCACATTGTACACCAGTCTTAATAAACGACCTGACTAGCGAAGGGAACCGGAGATTTATGATGAGGCTGCGTCCTCTTCATAAATCTGTCAGACGTCCCAGCACCTGAATGGATGTGTATACACCATTTTCAGCTTTCAGTAGCCAGATCAGCTGATCAGTGTGGGGTCTGGGTGTCGGACCACCATGGATCGGATACTGATGACTTTTACTGTAGATAGGTCATCAGTTTCCAAATCACATGGGGTTTTGAACAACCCCTTTAAGCCCATTTGGTTGATACAAGTATCTAGTTCGTCAGGGGTTGTCACCAAGGTTGCATTGAGTCTTGTACTGCAACGCAACCTATACTGTAAATCAGCCTATAAATGAGAGCTATGGTGAAGCTTTGCAGTACGAGCAAAACTTGCATTCAGGATTCTGGGATATCGGGGCCTAAATGGTATTCATAGGACCTATTACAAAATCAGGAATTATCCCCTTAATGTGTTGATTTAAAGGGGTTATCCAGGAAAAAGTTTTATTTTTTTTATCTGGAGACTGGGGAAGGTGGAAAAAAACATACTCACCTGTCCCCAGTGTTCTGGTATCCAGGCCACTGTCCGGTCCTGCGCACCCCAGGGCTTGTTCCGGTGAAATCCGCATGTGACCACTGAGGCCAATCAGTAGCCTCAGTGGCCTAAGGAAAGAACCAGGGACGTCACTCACATATGCCACCTGTGACGTCCGGGTCCTTTTCTTAGGCCGCTGAATGGTTTCAGCAGTCACATGCAGCGGAGACTTCCACCGGAACCATCCACGGGCACCGCAGGACCAGACAGCGCCCTTGGACATCGGGGACAGATGAGTATGTTTGTTTTTATTTTATTTTTCACCTTTCCGGGTCTCCAGATAAAAAACTTCTTTTCCTGGACAACCCCTTTAAACCTTAAAGCGGCTGTCACGCAATTTATCAGCTACAGGTGGCAACTATCTGATTGCTAAGGATCCCACTGCTGGTACCCCCACAGGTTATGAGAATGGGAGTTGCACGCACCCTTTTTAATGGTGCGATGGCGGTACATGAGCATTGGTGTTCCATTAAAAGTCTAGGAGACTGATGAATATAGCTAAGCAGTGTTCTTATTCCATCTGTTTTTAGATAATGATTCATTCCATGGTGCTGTATATATGAAAAGGGTTTACATCTATAGAGAGGTGTAACCTGAAGCTCATAGGCCCCAATGCAAAGTCTGTAATGGGGCCCTTACCTACCTTGTGCCATTTAGAATAGTGTTATATGTTATGTGGCAGATCCAGGGCCCAGTAGTGACTGCTGCACCCTGTATAGCTACGGCCCTGCATGCATAATAAAAAAACAACTACAATAAATATAAACTTGGTGACCAACTAGTACAGGAGAAGAGAAGTCCCTGCAAGAGCTTACAATCTTCAAGGGAAGGGTAAAGGAGACGATAGGTGAGGGTACACGATGTTTGGGTAGGGGTGCAGTGGTTGCAGGGTTTTGTAAGTTGTAGGGTATTCTGTAAAGGGGAGATTTCTGGTTGCTCTTGAAGATTTCATGTTGTGGGGGACAGCCTAGTATACTGGGATAGCAGGATCCAGAGTATGGGGCGAGGCACAGAAGTCCTGGAGACGGTGATGTGAAGGAGAGCAGAGAATCCAGCAAAGAAGGAAGTCCCAGAGGTTGGACCACCAGGGATTGGACACTTATCCACTATCCTGTTGTCATTTGTGGCACTAGCCTTTAAAAAGGTATTCCCATCTTGGCATTTATAGCTACATCCTCAGAATATGCCTCTGGGACCTGCATCTATCTCAAGAATGGAGCCCTGTTCACATTTGGAAGTGAATGAGAGAGGACCGGGCATGCAAAATTCTCTCCCTTCACTTGTAAGGGAGTTCCAATAACAGCCTTGGACGTGCGATGCCCTCTCTTATTGACTTGCAGACGTGAACGGCCCTGTTCTCAAGATAGATGCAGATCCCACAAATGGTCCCACAGCAAAGTGATAGGAGCCACCACCTTCCAGAAACTGACTAGTTTAGGTCCTTGCCCATGATTGGTTTATGCAACTCTTCTGGTTGTTTCCTTGTGCTTTGTGGGTTTATTTTGCATCTTCATGATACCTATTTTGCTGATGCTCGGTTCACATTAGTGTTCATGTCTCGGTCGTTCGGATCTGCATGGGGACCCAAAAGACAGAGAGCCTGTCCGCTTAAAAGCGGTTACCTGCAGACACAGGACCGTAGATCTCACGTTGCAGTTTGTCCTACTGCTATTGTTGGTCCTGGCTGGTTCCTACCACTGAATGTCTACCTCAGAACATGTTGGTGACAATGTGCCTGTGTGAGCTGGTGTATTCCTTGGCTGCAACATCACTGCATTCTACAAGTGGGAAGTCCGGTCGCCCTGTCCTTTGCTGTGTTGGAGTAGGGGCGTTGAGCCAAGCCAGTAACCTTCACTTGGTGTACTTGGCCTCTGGTCCTTACACCTCAAACGCTGCAGTCCAGTTGCAGGTCATATCAACAGGGTAGCTTGCCACCCCACAGAATTTTAGGATCAACAGCTCTAGTGGAAGTCTCTGGCTGGACCTAACCCAAGTTCACAGACCAGGCGGGTTGATACTGCACAGAGCCAGTCCCATATGGCTGCTATACCTGACATTTGCTGCATTCTAAACTCCATGAAGTGCATAAAGCAGCCCCATATATTATTCTCTGACGCTGCCTTCAACGAAGCCCATATGGGACTGCATTTAAAGTGTCCACACTCGTCACCAGAAACAATGTGCCGTCTGTACCAGTATTCCAAAAACTTAACCATCATTGAACTAAGCACCTGCAAAGAAAAGTGGTTACAGTCCACGACGGTCATCGAGCATCCAAAGATCGCTGCAGCATCCGAATTAGATTGCAATTTTAAGGTTGCTGTGACTGCAAAAATTTGCCACTTATTAATATTTTTGAGACTGTTGTGGTTGTGGCAACCTCACCGCCACAATGCAATCCCATTCACTTACATTACTTGCAATATCTCAGGATGACAATGATTTTTAGACACATGATGGGTGTTATGGCCAAAATTGCCATGTAGTCCCAGTCTTAACGTTTTGGAGCACAAGAAGTAGGTCATGTACGGACAGAGATTGTATGGTTTTGAGGGGGGCTAGGGGTATGATTACACTACCGTTATCGGGGTTCATTGCTGTCATCCGTCAAAGGATGAGAGCAACGGACATTAATGCAAGTAAAGTAGCGGTCAAAGACTGAGCCCCATCTATCTGTTCCCATTGACTATAATGTAAAAAACATCGACATGCAGGACTTTTCCCTCCATCAGAAAAGTAGAAACAGGTTGGAAGAAAGCGGCTGCCATGTTTTTTTTTTTACATGGGGTTGATTGTAGACGGACACCAGACTGTTGTTTAAAGGGGTTGTACGGGAAAAAAACTTTTTTCTCTGAAGGCCGGGTAAGGTGAAAAAACCCCCCCCCCAAAAAAACCCATACTTACCTGTTCCTGGTGCTCCGGTGTCCCAGACGGAAGTTCCCGCTGCATGTGACTCCTGAAGACAATCTGCAACATAAGGAAAGAACCCCAGACGTCATTCGCATACGTCACCTGTGACACCCCAGGTCCTTTCCTTAGGCCGTTGACTGGCCTCAGCAGTCACTTTCAGTGGGGACTTCTGCTGGAACAAGCCCCGAGGCACCACAAGACTGGACAGTGGTGGGGAAATTGGAGCACTGGGAACAGTTTAGTGTGTTTTTTTTTCTTTATTTTTCACCTTCCCCCCTCCAGAGAAAAAACATATTTTTCCTGGACAACCCCTTTAATGTCTGATCCTCTCATACTGTGATGGATGAGAGCAACGGACATTAAACAACAGTAGTGTGAACCTACCCTTATAGTAAAAAAAAAAAAAATTGCCCCCTCTTTGAAATTTGTGAGGTACGTGACCACCCCGTCACCATGACGACCAGCGCGCGCTCCTCCTACACAGCTTCACTGCCCCCAGGACTATCACCAGTCGCTATTTTGGTCATATTGTCCGAATACTGTCCATTGCGCACACTATTTAGGATTTTTGCTGCTATTTGAGGCAATATGTCACTTTTTAACACCAGTATATACTGGCATGGCTAGGGGGTATCTGACAGGCTTTTAATTGACAGGTTTTCATAACAAATAATTAAATTAAAATTAATTAAAAACACTATTAGCACCGCATAATGTGTAATATTTTTCGAATTATTAGTCCTCGAGGACCCTGCCGCTCATCCTCCAGTCTTCCAGGGATGCAATATCGCCTGATACCGCACGGTGGCGCTGTGACTAAAGGCCCTCGCTGATGCCATAAGCGCAGCGCAGCACAGCGGTTTTTTTTTCGTTTTCCCGGTCGCCATTTTGTTTTCTGTCTTGTGAGTGAGGGAGGTCGGGCTGTGCGGGAAGGACGGAGCCCGGTGTGCTCGGCTAGATTAGGGCCCCAGCACGGATACGGTTTACGGCAGAGAAATGATGTCAAGCGGGGAAGGCCCTTCCGACCAAGTGAGTAAAGAAGCCGGCGGCGGCTGGTGGTGAGCGGGCCGGAGCTAGGCCTCGGGGTGACAGGGCAATGTGTGGGGCGGGATAGGCTGAGCTCTTGTATGTGGATACTGAGGGTTCAACTTCTACATCGTTACAGTCTCTGTGAGCGCTACAGTGGGTGCTGGCTGGTACTTGTAGTTCTCCAAGCAGCTGTAGTCAATGCAAACCCACTGTAAAAGTAATTAAAAATGCTTTATTTTGTAATATCTGTTCATGGGAAAGCTGGGTTGTTTTCAAGGTGACACCCAACTTCTACAGAGAGGGGGGTAGTTATAAGGCAGCTTTGTTAGTAGTTGCCCCCAGTGTCTGAGGGGCCTGAGGGTCTTTCTACCCCATTACACATTATAGGTGGGGGCCCAGGAGCTTCACGTTAAAGGGATTGACCCCCTGCCTTTAGGATAAGTCGTGAGTCAGTGTGGTGGGGGTCAGATATCTGAAACCCCCACAAAGCTGCTGATTGAAGGGGCTGCAACTTATTCACTACTAACAAGAACAGCGCCGTGCGTTGTATAGTGGCCGTGCTTGATATTGCAGCTCATCTCGTTCATGTGACCGATGGAGTGGTTTAAAGGGGTTGTCCAGGATATATTAGTATTGCGGCAGGAGGCCGGGGAAGGTGAAAAACGAAAGAAAAAAAAAAAATACTCTATTTCCTGGTGTCCTAGGCCACTGTCTGATCCTCTGCAGCTCCCCTTCCTGGCAGAAGCCCTGCCGCACGTGACCGCTGAAGTGACCTATGGAAAGGATCCAGGGCGTCACCTTTGAACTAATTGGGCTCAGTAGTCACATGTGGCAGGAAACTTCCACCCGCTGGGACCGGACAGCGGTCTGAGACACCAGTGACAGTGTTTTTTTTTGCTTGTGTTTAACCTTTTCCGGCTTCTTGCTGCGTTACTAAAATATCGTGGACAACCCCTTTAAATCAAGTGTGTTAGGGATCCAGTAGGTGGCGCTGCCTCTCCTCCAGGAGTGTTAACTGTGTGGTCTGGCAGGCTCTGTCCACCTGCCCATCATGGCTAACACACTCAGAACTTGGGGTTGTCCAGGATATACAGTTTTAATCTCAAGGAGACCGGGGAAGGTGAAATAAACAAAATCCCATACTCTGCTATCCCCGGTGTTCTGCTGCTCCCATGGTGACCACATAGGACTACTTCTGCCAGAAGAGGCAGGGGGCGCCGCTGGACTGGACAGCAATGGGGGTCACCGAGGACAGGTGAATATGGGATTTTGTTTTTTCATCTTCCCGGCCTCTTGAGATTAATTTATTTCACAATATGCAAATGGGCAGTCTGGAGCAGCGAGGGCGGTTCTGTTGCTCCATACTGCTAGACTTATTGTTACTAGCCTGACTTACAGATTGTGAAATAACTGAATATTTCATCACCTGAGGCTCAAATTTTAATAGTGGGGAAAAAAATGTTACATCTCTTCGGATACGTCTTCAATATCAGATCTGCGAGTGAGCAGCTTTGCTCACGGTATGTAAACAATACCGCAAAGTGCGCTGGCTTGGTACCAGTGATCTGCAGGGGTTCCCAGGTGGAGCACCCCCGCAGATCTGATATTGATGACCTATCTGAAGGATAGGCCATCAATGTAGGAAACCCCATAACCCCTTTAAATAACTGTAGTGTGAATCTACTTACCATGTCTGAGCGCAGGGGAGCTCTGGTGCAGTCTATTGTCGTTTATAGGACTTTTTATGATTTTTCGGTCTCCTGATCTGTGCAGGGCCTGCAGGTTATTTATTGACTATGTTGCTGTTGGTGTAGAGGTTGTGTATATTGACATAAGCAGGCTGTGGTGATAGTCCCCGCTAGCTGTATCCGAGCTATATTCAGTGCTTGTATTGTGTATTTCACTGTCATAAGGTCTTATTCTGGAATTATTTGGCAGATTTATGGATTGGCATTTTTCTCAACTGATATCTGCTAAAAAAATAAAAAAAAATGGTGGCCGACTTTATCCACTAAAAGAGTCTCTGATTACGCGCTTATTCACACAAGCGAGCCGTGCACTCAGACTTGCAAAAGTTTTTTTTCCCAGCCAAGTGTACACTGGAGGGTAAGCCAGCTTACATGGATCCCTCATAGACTTTGTCATGGATCGGTCACACTGTTGTGTCATTGAGCTTTAAAGGGGTTATACAGGATTAGGAAACATGGTTATCCTCCTTCAGGAAGTGACATCACATCTGTTGGTCACATGGCTATGCTGCGGTTCTGTCTTTCATGTGGTCACTTGGTTGGGAATCTCCGGTGTTCGGCTCCCACTGATCTGATCTTGATGATCTTTCCTGAAAATATATCAATATTACAATCCCCTTTAATATTTGATATGTGCATTTTACATGGTCACATTGTCCGTCGTAGGATTTGTCAAAGAATAAAACTGCATGCAATACTATTTATACTATTGAAACTATGACCTGAAACCAGGACGCAAGTGTGAACATACTTTAATTATATTTTCAGTTCTATAGTTACTAACCACTTAAAGGGGTATTCCCATGAACATAATCTATAGTTGTAGCTCATTAAAAGTTAAACATTTTTGCAAATATAAGTAGTTAAAAATTCAGCAGAGTCTTAAAGATTTCCTCTAACCATCTTAGTGGTGACATCTGTTGTCTTGATCGGTT
Source organism: Leptodactylus fallax (assembly GCA_947044405.1). Taxonomy (NCBI): domain Eukaryota; kingdom Metazoa; phylum Chordata; class Amphibia; order Anura; family Leptodactylidae; genus Leptodactylus; species Leptodactylus fallax. The sequence goes on along the minus strand of CAMRHE010000068.1, from coordinate 5,103,217 downwards.
GCCAATGGATACGACCACGAATGCAGAAACTTTCTATGGTCTGGGAGTTGTCAGGAACCCAACCATGATGTCCTTATTGTAACTGGGTTATAAGGCAGGGGCACTACATGTATCAGAAGATATCCCGGCCACAATAAAGAAAGGTCCTGCATTCATGGTCATATCCGTGGTGTTTTCCGTATAGGTATAAGAGGAACAGAAAGTTCTGAGTTTACCTCTGTAGCCCTTTCTGTGAAAAACGCTGCGGAAAAAAAAACCCGCTATGCATTTCCACCGCAGTCTTTTCCACACCGTTTTTTGGCTTTTGTGGGACTTTAATCTTACAGGGTTTTTCAGGTCCAAATGCATGTTTCATAAGCTACAACTTGGATGTTATTGCCCTATTTTCAAAGGTATATAGTCTGGGATGTTGGAAATCGTAAGGCAACATGGCAGTCTATTGACACGTGACAACAGTAGTGGCCAAGGTTGTCATGTGGCAGTAGCCCTAAGACCGTTCACTGTTTTTAATGACACCTTGGTTTGCTGTTGGGCGATCAGGACTGAATATAACAGCGTGTATATTTTACAGGATCTGTTCACATCTGGATTGTTCACTTCTATTGTACTGACCTATCACAGGAGCAAAATGCTAAAAAGTACAGCAGGGCCGGATGTGTCGTGTTAGGAAGTCAGCGCTAGATGGACCCCATTGACTCTTATGAGGGGGTCCATTGGGTCTCTGTCATTTTACCTTCTGAAATTGGTCAGCTCTCGCCACTATTTTATCTTTGTTTTTTACTAATTCTGTAATGGAGGCTGCAATGCAGATGTAAACACGGCCTAAACATGTGGTTTGTTCTGCCTTCAAGTAGGCCAGCTTTGTGGGGTTTGTGTATGGCTCGAGTGCTCCATTGCTATGTTGTCTCTATGATAGAGGTAATAGATATTGATAACCTATTCTTAGGATAGGTCGCAAATGGCTGTTCTTAGTCGACGCTAACATAGAGGACTGAGCCGGAGGTACAGCGCAGCCTCCATTCCTATTGTAGTAGCTGCAGAAGTTCAGGTCTCATTCACTTGAGTGGGGGCTGACGTGTAGTACCCATGTCTGCTGAGCACAGATGTGACCCCACCAATCTGATATTGATGCCCTCTCTATTGCTATAGGTCCTCATTAGATGTAGTGCGCCTTGGTTAATAGACCTGTAATGTACTAAATCCACTGTTTTTGTATCAGAGCATTATTATATTGTTGCGCTGCTTTGTGGTATAAGGGAGTTTTTAGCATCCTAAATGGTCATGTCCTGTTAAATTGAGTTATTATGATTGATCTACTCCTTGGCTAAGAGGATGTTCACACTACTGCTGCGATCGTCCGTTACTTTTATCCATCATAGGATGAGAGCAACGGACTTGAACAGCAATAGTGACACACAAATGGGGGGGCCTCCTCTGTCTGCGTCTGTTCCCATTGACTCTAATGTAAAGAACTTTACTTTTCTGATGGAATGACTTTTTCTTCTGTAAGAAAGGTGAAAAACATGACTAAAGGAAGCCTCCGCCTTCACTGACCCCTTGTCTGTCTGCATTCTATGGTTGATGTCCGTTGCTCTCATCCTGTGACAGATGAGACCAATGGTCATGAATGACGATAGTGTGAACCGACCCTTAGTGTGCTCATAGCTGGTGTACATTGCAAGATTTCTGGTGTAAGTGATGATAAATCGTGCTATGCTCCCTTTTGCGTGAAATGGCGCAGAAATTTAAAAAAAAAATAAAAATGTATATTTTTTTGGTCGCTTCGTTTTTTTTCTCCTTGTATGCCAGTTTATAATACATCTGCTTCATTGTTTGTATAATGAACATTATGAGATTTTCCAATAGACTTTCTGCATCAATTCCTCACGGTTTTCTAGATCTCTGCTTGCTGTCATTCATTCTGCTTTAAAAAAAATAAAAAATCAGTCCGTGGTCCTGTGATGGCTCATCGCAGCACAGTAATCGGACATGTGTCCTGTGTGCTTATGACTCGCTCGTGGGCTGTGTATCGCACGCCCATGGACTGCTTTTTATCTACTGAACATAAACTAAGAATGACAGGAAGCAGAGATCTAGAAAACTTGGAAGAATTGATACAGAAATATCGGAAAATTACAAACTATAATTGTCTCTCAATATTTGACTGAAACTAGGCAACCCCTTTAAATTGCAAGATGCAGGATAGGGCTCAGCGATAAGGATCAAAATCACAATTGAGCATTTTACCTAATTACGATTAATGAGCAGTTAGTTTAGGACACGCCCCTTTCTTACATGCCATGTCTTGGCATTGAATTTCGGTTATTTACCTATTGCTGATCCTGACTGGATAATGTTTAGTGACAGATCCTTTAGCCAATGGCCGTGTCAGACAGGATGGCCGGGATACTAAATAGCTGCTCAGAATAACTTCTCATGGCTGATACAGCACAAAACTGGCAGTTGTGAAAAAGTAACTTTTTTTTTTTTTTTGCGTAGTTACTGCAACTTTTTTAATCTTTGCGCGCCACTTTCTTCACGAGCTGTTGTAGATTTGTGTTTAGGAGGACGCACCTGACTTATGGTGAGGCCTCCACCTTGTCATATATTAGGCACAGAGACCAGTGGGGTAGGGGTAGTGCTCAGCACCAAATTGGTTTCGTTTACACTGAATTGCACGTGTCTTCCCCACATGTCTCTGTTACACCTGCTGCTCTGCCGTACAGATTTTGTTGGTTTCTCGTTTCTTGTGGAAAATTCCAATGAAGATTTGGGTTGCAGTTTCATGGTTGTGGGGGCGACTCATCGTGTGCGCAGTTTCCGGTCCTATTGTAAATACTTGAAAGTTATTACACATAATTCTGGAATTGAGCACTTGTGCCGGCCCGTTGTGCAATATTGTAATATTAGACAATTGGGTGAATTCCCCAAGACTGGCATATTTTATGCCAGTCTTAATGCCCTCTGCACCAGCAGGGTGTGCTCCTAATTTATTGCTGAGGATGCACCTCTCACCAGCTCTCGTCCTCTCTCCCACATTCTGCCCTCTTGCTTGCAGGAGGTGTTCGGCTGCAGAAGTCGCCTTTGTGCCTTCTGTAGGTTCCCAGGCCTGTCATTGTAAAGTTCCTACTAAACCCTGCCATTGCATGTAGTCCGACATTCCCAAGGTATCAATAAAACCTACAGGTTGCCCCTACAAAAATAAGAGCTCTTAAAAGAGGACTTTTCATGTCCGCTGACATTAGAGGTGGTATATACCACTGGAAAACTCTACAGCGCACTCTCAACTTTGCCGTTATGTTCCCCGATTGCAGAGATATTGGTGCTGTTGGTTTCGGCTACCGATATCCCTGCACTGTCAGAGGGGTCGGCCTTACATTTCAGCGTCCTCACTGAGTGGTGAGGCTTTCTCCCTGAAGGTACACTTCTATAGTCTTATACTGTCAAGGGGGAGTTCCTCATAGCCCAGTGATGACTGTGGACTGTAAGGCCGCTCTCCGCGTCATATCAGTGGCTGAAACTAACGTCACCAATATCTCTGCACCCCGGGCACACACCGGCCAAGCTGACAGTGTGCTGAATTCAGATCAGTATATAATACCGCTAATGTCAGAGGACATGAAGGATCCTCTTTAAGCAGCTCTGTAGATAGAAATGTAGAAAGCTACAGAGTTTCATAATGCAAAAACATTTTCAAAACTCTTTTTGGTTCTGCTGTATTGATAGTGACCTGCAGAATAAAGGTAACCGGTTACTGTTACTGCACAATGAATGCTGTAGAAGCAAAACCCATATAAATCGGTGCAACTGCATTGCCCAGTACACTTACTAATGTACTTACCAGACCTGCTGATTTTTGCAGAGCGCTGCAGGTGAGCTTGGAAGTCTCTGCATTGTGAAAACCGCCGGCTACCCCCGGGCCCCAGCCGATCTGCTGTGTAGAGGCTGCAGCCACCTCGCTATGTACCAAGCACAGAATCTTACATATTGGACACTGGTTGTGCTTGGTGTGGCAGCTCAGCCCATTCACCTGAGAAGCAGAAGCAGTGCTCAGGGGGCGCCGCTCATCTGCAGGATCCCAGGTGTCTGACCCCCTCAGTTGTTGACCTATCTTCATCAGTTAGAAAGTCTCAGAAAACCCCTTTAAACAGAAATCTAAAGAATGGCGTCAGTCGGCAGAGCCTACGTGTCAGGTCACTTTCTGCTGCGTACTCTCTAAGCTTTCTTCTTGTCATTTGACAGTCTTTGACATTGATGTGAACATAGCCTTAGAAAGTCACGCAGCCTGTATTAATCTAACAAACTTGACTTTCCTTGGTTGTCAAGAATAACCAGTCTCTATTTTTGCATGATTGACTATTGTTGTATGTGAATACTAAGCACAGATCTGCAGCCTCGGACCCTGTATAGCAGTGGTGCCGGGTTACTGCAATGCTGCGCCTATTATGTAACCCTGCCCCGGGGCACAGATGGATAGGTTTGACGTCTGCATCAGAAGTTTTCTATACTGTGTTGTTATATGGATTACCTATGGGTAGAACCCAATGGAGGCCACAAAAGTGTACTTTTTTATAGTATATCATTAGTTGGGAAACGAGTTGAAATTCACTATTGCTGTGTGTTAAAACTTGATTTACTAATTTAACCCATTGGATATTATGAGCGTGTATCCGAGTTTAAAGCAGAATGTAGTGAGATGACCCCCGGAGTGACATCCGAGTGCCTTCTGTTGTGCACTTACCTCTATGGGCTTGTTCCACTGACGCAGGGCAGCATAGGACCTGTTCTATTTTCATCGGAACGGACCATCAGATACCCCCTCGGGTGCCAGACTGACATATGCATGAAACCTTAATGTTAGAGGTTTTCTGGACTAAAAATGTTGATGGCCTATCTGAAAGGTCACTTATATCAGATCTGTGTGGTCTGATGCCCGGCACCCACGCTGTTCTCAATGGGGGTGTCAGGTCTCCACAAATCTGATACTTGTGCTAATCGATATTTGTTTAGCTTAGGAAACCCTTTTAATTTAACTTTCCTGTTTATGGGTATTTTTGTCAAGCCCAAAATAAGTGTATAACTTCTGTTTCCTTTCTCTTTTTTTTTTTTTTGTCCTTTCTTTTCCTTTATTTCTCGTTTGCTTTATAAAGGCTGCCGAATATGTCCCAGAAAAGGTGAAGAAAGCGGAAAAGAAGTTGGAAGACAACCCGTACGACCTTGACGCCTGGAGCATTCTCATTCGCGAGGCACAGGTTTAGTGACATAGGATTACATTACGTTCTCTCTCGGGCCCCAATAAGTGGCTTTATGCATTTCATATATTCTCTATACATCCGTAAATGTTGTCAATGATGTTTATTCAAATTCTAGAATCAGCCTATAGACAAAGCACGGAAGACATATGAACGGCTTGTGGCCCAGTTCCCCAGTTCTGGCAGATTCTGGAAACTTTACATTGAAGCAGAGGTTAATACATTTAACTTTTTTTTTTTCCCTTTATGGGTATTTTGCAAACTCTTACATATGGCAGATAGCATTAAAGATGGGGACGATATAGCGAGGCTCAGGTACATATATATAAGTATGTAATCTAGGGGTAACGTGATAACTGATGAGATTTCTGAAGTGTTACTGCACTGATGATTGTTGCACAGCGATACTGCAACAACATTAAAACATTTTAATGGTATGGAGTGCTTTAGACTTTTATTTATTTGTCGTGTCAATTTATTGCCTCCTGTGTCATTTATTTAGATCTTATTGCCATTGTCACTGCGGAAAGAACATGCGATAACTAATACGAATGGTATCTGCAAATCCGTAGCCTTTCTATTATAATAAACTGCATCTTTAATGTTTCCTGTGGGTGATCTAGTATATACTATACCTTCATTGTTAATGTAATAATCCAATATATTGCATGAAAGCTCTCTGTCTTGTGATAACCTAATATTCCTCTTTGCAGCCTTGTCATGTTAATGTCACTTGAGTTTTCTCGCATATATAAAAAAAAAAAAAAAAAACACATTTATAAATTATACGCGGGGTACCTACTGACGATAACCTGCCGACAGCGTAAATTGGGACTAGTAAGTGAGTGTTGTATCCTTGATCTCAACCATTAAAGTGTCTTTACGTGTGGTTGCATCTGTAGTGCCTCATTGTATTCAGTTTTTTCCTTGCAGGCTGTATTTAATGTACTCGAGTCAATGACTGTTTTCTACGTATTTGGGTGCATAAAATTATATCCTCATTTGTTTTCGTCTGTGGCTTTCTTCTATTATTCAGGGGGTCATAACAATTTCAGTTCTGGCATTTCTGTTCTTTAGTGCAGGTTTCCAGTGGAGAAAACCAACCATAGTCTGAGGTCTGTGTGAATATTTTGTTGCTGGTGCCGGTCGCTTTACACTCAATACATCTCATATATTTCTTTTTTCAGATGTGACTATAGTACTTATTTTGTGCCACCTATTATTGATACTATGTTCAGGTATTATATTCTTACATAAAGGGTTCCCAAGACTTGAATTGAATATCCTTAGGGTGGGGCCCAACATCAGGAACTCTTGTGTTCAGCTGAAAAGGCCATGGCCGTGAAGGTGCTGCAATGACCTTTTCCCTCTGCTGCTGATGTTGAATTCATCTGTCACCTGGTACAGCAGCTCAGTCCCGTTCAAGTGAATTGGCCTGAGCTGCAGTACCAAGCACAACTCTGACAATATGGACGGTGATGTGCTTTGATATTCAGTGAAGAGACTGGAGTGCTCACCCGAACTCTCCAACCTCTTCAACCAGATGGTCTGTTGAGGTCCAAGATATCTCTTTCCCAGTGACCACATATTCATGACCAAAGTCCCAGCAAACCCCTTTAGGCTGAGGCCCCACGTTGCAGAAACGCAGCTTTTTTTGTTGCAGATTTTGCTGCGTTTTTTTGAGCCAAAGCCAGGAGTGGATTTGAGCAGAAGGTAGAAGTATAAGATATTCCTGTATACTTCCCGTTCCTGTTATAGCCATTCTTGGCTTTGGCTCAAAAAATCGCAACTAATGCTGTAACCAAAGCTGCATTTCCACAACGTAGGGCCTCAGTCTCAATGTCAGTTCTATCATCTAAAACAGAGTAACATATTAGGTTGGATAATAACACAAGTCCATGAAATACACCTACCATATTCCAGAGGTAGGCAGTCCCAGATGTTGTACACTACAGTCTGAATGTATGATATTGTATGTGTGAGCCTCTGGCTACCGAGCTATGAAGAACTCACATTCATTGGCTAAAGGCTTAGGGGTACATGGTGACTTTGGACTCAACACACATCGCTCCACTAAAGATCACAGTGTAGTGCTGCCTTCATTGAAAGCGATGGAAGGGTTGTGTGCAGTGTGACCACATTACCTTTCATTAGTTGCAGTGGGGGTAGCGCTGCCCTGCAGGCTTTGGTTGTGCAGTGTCTGTGTTACTACTGGTATTTGCAGCACTTTATTATTGGTGTGATACAAATAGATCAATGCTACATTTATAAATGATGATGTCATCTAGTACCCTCTGATATTAGGCAGAGTAGAGCGCTAATGCACATGGTGGCTTTTTCTTTGGTGTGTTTTCCTCAATGTGATACACAGACATCCCATTTTAAATGGACACAGTGAAAGTGTAACTAAACTCTCGGGCAACATTTTATTTTCTGACATTTTTTGTCATTAATAAATTTTGTATAATACTTGATTAACAAATTTTGGCTTCTTTCTCTAAAATCCTTATTTTTTTTTCCATTCTTTTCCTTCTCAGTTGACAACAGGCCTTGCTTCTTGCTGCGTACAGGGCAGAGAAATTGAAGGTGGGGGAGGGTCAACCTTAAACGATTCTAATAAAACGTAGAAACTTTCTTTTGGTGACATACGGTATGTAAGAGGAGATTCAGATCTCCCTGTGCGATTTCCAGAGATGTCACTAGTTGAAAACACATTCGGGAATGGGATATTTATATGCAGCTACATATATCCCAATCCCGAGTGTGTTTTCAAACAGTGATATCTATGAAAAGCATACAGGAAGTATACGTATAGTGAACTTGAGAATCTCCTTTTATGTGACACCAAAAGAAAGTTTCTATGTTTTATAATGCCCAGAGAAACCAAAATATGTTAATAGTTATTAGAAAATTTACCAATGACACAAATACTGACATAAAATCAAAAGTTAGCTGAAAGTTTAGTTATGCTTTAAAAGTTTTTTTTTTTTTTTTTTTGGGTTGTTCTTGGTCATTACTTCAGTGCTCCGCACATCTTATCTAAGTCCCATACATATTAGTGTAACACTGGCTGAGGCTAAGTTCACACTAGCGTTGGCCTAGCCCGTCCGCTAAAAAAAAAAAAAGCGGTTACCCGTGGACCTCATAGACCATAATGGAGTCTGTCGGGTTTCTGCTGGTTTTATATTGAAACCGGGGGAGAGAAGTCCTCCATATGATTTTAGGCAGAGTCTCCAATGGAAACTCCAACGCAGATGTGAACCTATCACTTTCAGCAACCCTGACCAGCAAACTAATGCGTTTGGGGGTGTTCTGTCACTCCTTTGATGGCACGTGTTGTGGGACGAAGCTAGTGTCTTCATCTTTGTGCAGTGAGAACACACGCTTGCACATGCTTTACCCCCCCGCCCCCCCAATATACAATTCAGGGCCAAATTTGTTGCTGATTTTGAAGTGAAATCTGCCTCAAAATCTGTGACAAATTGCACTGTGTGATCATACCCTTAATCTACTTCCACAGGATCTGGTGAGTGGTGGGCTAGCTGCTTGAACCCCCATCGAGCTTGAGAAAAGTGTGTTTGAGGTTGCTCTTGTGCTTATGCTTTTATCTCTGGAATCGCTGAAGACAGAGGACCCTAGCTCTCGTGATGGGTGGTGGTTCCAGCAGTCTGACCCCCCACCCCACTAATAAGACACTTATCCCTTATAATGTCAGCTTTAACTATTAAAAACCCATCAGTACCGTACAGTGGATTTCATGCAGTGTCCTTATAAGTTATTCCATACTCAGATTTGGTGTTTCAAGTCTAGGGGATAGAGAACTAGGAAAATACATCAAGTTCTCCACGTCTCCGACCAGACCCAGTGCCTGACGTACCTCAGCCCTGCTAACGTCACAGGAGTCTGAATTTCGGGGCTATATTGGGGGCATGGAGAGCTTGGTTTATTTACAGGACAGCTGGTCAGTGCATGGGCTGAGTGTCGCACCCGCTGATCTGAAGCTGGTGACCTATGCTGAGGGTAGGCCAATAATAGTAAAACCCTCTCCAGGACCAGAATACTTTTATTTGTACTACTTTAATACTTTGTATCCAGGTGATCTTTTCTATCTCTAACTGAATAAACTTTTCTGTCTTATTTCCTCTTACAACATTGTCTCATTTCTACCCATGAATTATTGTACTTTGACTTCTATGTATAATTCAGGTAACAAACCCTTATAGATATTAAACAGTTGCTGCAGCCTTCAGTGTGTGTGTAGTGACCTGTAATATGATGTATATTGATGTCTCTCCAGCCAGTTGTCTTAGTCTGTAATTCTGTATCAGCCGAAGACTCTTATTCTACAGTGATGTGGACGCTATTTTTTCTGGGTGGTTTTGGCTGTTTCAGCATCTACAATCTTTGCTGACAGGTACATAAGTCTACAGCCTCACAATCTCCAAATGTGACTAGTGGAATACCTTGTATTGGAGAGCGAAGTGACTTTCACCATGGCGCAGTCTCATAGGATGGCACAGATCTCTGTTTTCAAGAGTTGTGAAGGGGCGACAGCCAGAAGGTATCTCCAGATGAGATTTACAGATGAGCTGGAATCAGTAGTGCGAGACGGACGCCCGACTAACACTCAGACATCTGTGGGATTGGATTTTGGTAACCAAAGAGCAGAGCAAGAAGCTGAAGTCGTGGTCTGCAGTCCCAGTTGTGTGAAGCGCACTTGTTTTGGGCCCCTGAATGGATGATACTACACAAACTGGATTTCTATTGGATCAGTCTTGGTGGATATTCAATGTTTCCTGCCTAAAAGTGCAATTTGGCTGAGGAGGATGAATGCTCCGGAGCTGTTTGGGCTTGGCCACTTAATTCTATTAAAGGAAAGCTTTAATGCTCTAGTATTCAGTGACATTGTACAGAACTGGGTAGCGGCGTCTGTTTCCTGGTTATTCAAGTAGGCACTTCCATGCGTAAAGTGAGGTCCACTATGAAAGACGTCTTACGGAGGATGGAAATACTTGACCGTTCTTCCTTGCAGCCCATTAAGCACCTTGAATGACTTGACCGGTGGCCACCGCTCCATAATGTAATTTCTGGAAAGTTGTTACAGCAGCATTGACGGGATCGCCTCAGTATTAATACCCATGATCTTATAAAGAGATGTTCAGCAGGTACACACGAATGTGATGTCTGGAAGGCTACACACTCTTGGCCATGTAGTAACAGTGATATATAATGTTTTGTATTCCTTTCTCTCTGTACTTTTTAGATGAATTTGTAGTGTCTTAACACAGTATATTTATTCCACATTTCTATTCAGAATCAGTGGGACTGACGGAGGCCGCTTATTACCATGCTCAGGTAGACCTATAGACTTTGTATAGCAGGGCACGTGTGTGACAGCTGCTCAGTTCAGGCTCCTCTTCACTGTGGTCATTCATGGAGGAGGACTTGGGCTTTGTATCCCACCACCCCAGTCCTAGTGATCAGTGAAGGTCCCAGCAGTGGGATCCCCACTGATCAGACACTTTAGCACCTATCAATATGTAATTTCCATTATGAGGTACATCCCTTAAAGGGCCTTTGTTTTTGAAAGGGACACTCTGGTTAATTACTCTTTATATTGTCTTAAAGACCTTCCCTCATCAGAGCCCTGTTCTTCTGCCCAACCCCTTCTGTCAAAATGCCTCCCTGCTCCTCTCTCACACAATTTGATCCCTACAGCCACCATTTTCTAACTAACTACTTGTAGTCTTTTTGTCTCTCTCTCGTCACTATGACCCCATTATTTTCCCCAGTTTTATTAATAGCAGTTGGTGCAGCTTTCCGGACCTTTGGTGACCTTGTGGAGATGGTCGGCCAAAGCACGGACTCTTCTTATCTGCCATAACCTGACTCCTACACCTCCATAAATGCTCAGACCAAAGCAGTAGAGATCCTCTAATTCACAAAAAAACTAGAGGCTGACCTCATGTCAAAGTAAATATGTAACAAACTAAAACATCTAATTATATAATGTTGCAAATTGTATCATTTAATTAAAAAAAAAAAAAAAAAAATTTGAAACCAAAGTCATAATGAGCCACGATCATCCTCAGTCTAAGGTCCTGGAAGGTCAGGTCTAGTAAGGGGGCATTCACACTTGCGCCTGCTGTCTGTCCGTCGTGAATCCACCTTAATATCAGAAAAATAGATTGGGTTTTTAAACGGACCATTTGCAAACCGTTCCCATTCACTTCAATGGGTTTATAACACAATCCGCAGGTGTCTGTTTGCAGCCTCTCCGCCATGAATCTGCTTTTTTTTTTTTTTTTGACGGACACAAAGTCCTGCATGTCCGACTTTGGTCTCCGTCCAAAAGAGCGGATTCATGGCGGAAAGGCTGCAAACGGTCCCATTGAAGTGAATGGGAATGGTTTGCAAACGGTCCGTTTAAAAACCCAATCTGTTTTTCTGATATTAAGGTGGATTCACCATGGACGGACACCAGGCGCAAGTGAGAACGAAGCATAATTGATAAAGGGGGTTATCCAGTTTCTAGTAGTGATGGTCTATCCCTAGGATTGGTCATCAGTGTTAGATCTTTGAGAGTCTGACACCCAGGACCCTCACAGATCAGCTGTTCCAGGACAGCGCGGCTTCTAGTATTTAATATGGGAGCTGCGCTGCTCCCTCACCGTACAAATTGTAGCAGTGGCTTTAGGTACTACATCGATGCAGTTCCAAAACCCACCACTACGTATTATATGGTGAGGGAGCAGCGCAGCTGTTGGACCCTGGCAGCTTTTATATTTATGGTCTATTCTGCAGCAATAGGAAATATACATGGGTACAGGTACTAGATATGGGTGACTGCCTAAAATAAAAACTAAACTGGAGTACTTTCAAAATATTGTGCGCTGGCCTACTCTATCTTAGTGTCTGGATTAGTTATCAGTACACAATTCGTGAACATGCAGAATCCAAATAATACCCACTACCCCTGCCCAAGCTTATAGATGATCGGTAACGTCGTTTCAATAAACTGTATAAATCACTGGTACAAGCAAACTTGTAATAAATCTTATAAGCGTAACGTCTTTCTCAGCTTACTGGGCTCTTCTCCTCCTCCCCTCCTTCCTAAACTGACATTCACTCTGAAATCTCTCCTGAATCCTGGCAACAGTTCCCAGAAGTATTTTATTACAGCTTTATACTGAAGGTCTATGAAGAGGGGAAGGGAGAGGAGTGAGCAGAAGCTGGATGAGAGAGCTGAGACACAGGCACGAGCCTGCTGGAGCTTAGTAGTAAGTTTTCAGATTTATTCACATTAAAACTTGTCTTTTACAATGGCCTGTTGCATTCTGCTGATACTTCTATATGAGAGTTTAAGGCTACGTCTGCATCTGAGTCCATGTGGCGCAGAGTTTTCTGAAATCACAGATGGAAAAAGTCCTAAAAGCCCTGACCTTTTTCGTCTACTGATGTACGTAAAATGACAAAGGTACCTGACGGACCCCGCTATAGTCAGTGGAGTCCCTCACGATTTTATCTGTCATTTCATGGATTCGTTTTATTGTTTAATCTGTCCTTTGGACCAGAAGAACATTAAACTATGCAGATTCTCCTTTACTTTGTGTGCAGTCTTTGGCAGCGAGTCTCCACCTATGAGCCCAGAGAACTGAAAATTACAGAAGGCGTCTGCAGTTCAGAAACTGTCTAAGGCCCGACGTGGCATCTCACAGCAAACAAGTGCTGAGGGAAAAACCGCGTCGGAGACGCATCGCAGTTCTTCCCGCAGCGCTTTAGACAAAGTTTGCAGAGGTTTCCTCTGTGGACTTTTTGTTTCAATTATACCTATGGGGAAACTGCCGGCTTTTCCGTAGGTATAATTGATATGCTGCAATTTTCAAAATCGTGCTGGTTTTGGAAATCGCCACGTGTCTGCAGTGCGTTTTTTACCGCAAAGTGTTCATGGGATTCGCTAAAATCCCATATCCACTTTGCTCTGACTGTAAAATGCCGCATTTTTTTTTTTTTTTTTTCTGCCATGGGCAAATTGCAGAGTTTACACCACGTGGGGCCCCCCGCCTAAATGTCTTCTTTTAAATGAACATGCTTAAAAGGGAACCTGTCCAGGCGATTTAGGCTACTAAACTAAGCACAGGCTTATGTGTACTGGAGGTTTAGTGTCCCAAATCGCCCTGTTACAACAAAATCTCAGGGGGCATTAAAAATAAGAGTTTTATACTTGCCTAGAGAGGAGGTTAATCGGACTCTTCTCTGGTGCTCCCGGTGCCTGCGCGGTTCTTCAATGATGCCAGAGATACACACCTTGGCTTCACTGCGCATATGCGAGGTGTACTCCTCTGACTTCGGAGAAGAGCGCTTGTGCAGCTGATAGACGCGTTTTAAGCATTTTTTTATTATTATTATTTTTAATGTAGCCACAGATTGCGTTGTAACAAGGAAATTTGGCACCCTAAACCTCCAGTCCATCAGGATCTTTGGGTGGTTTAGTGTCCCAAATCGCTTTGACAGACTGTTTGCAGCTGATTTAGTTGCCTGGTATCGCAGTGCCTGCGCGATTGACAAGTGCTGTCATGTGTTTGTACTTCAGTTGTGATGTATGCGTGGGAGAACACACACTCAGGGCTGCAGAGACAGATGGCTGAAGGTCACATTTAAGTGGGGACGTTCTATACAGACTTGTAGTAAATGTTACCATCTTAAGAATGCAACCACCGGGCACATAACATTTCAGTCATTACAAAAGTCCGGGGCAGCTTTAAAACAAATAGTATATGAATAGTACATGCTCTAAGTAATACCTATACAATAGGTTTATGCCATTAACGCTTTTATCACAGTATATGGGAAAAAAATGCAGTTTACCAAAGTACTTTGTCTCCACTCCTCTCTGGTTTGTGATCAATGAAAGAGAACATCTTTGCAAGCAGTCTGAGAACGTTTCAGACCTAGCAGTGTTCCAGACTAAAAAATACCGAAGAGTCCAGGCTTCTAAACCGAAAAAAAAATCTAGGAGTCAAAACTATAATTTTTTTTCATTTTCCAAATTCTGTTTTCCACAAGCAGTATAATGCTCCTCTGTTGCCCCACCCCACGGTATGCATTCCAGTGCTGCCCCTCACGGAGTATACTTCCAAGTGGTGCCCACCCTTCCAAGTATAATGCTCCCTATTGGTCCCCTTACACACATTTAGTTGTGCCATATAAATAAAAACACTACTTACCAAGCCCTGTTGTCACTGAGCTGTCTTCTGCATCTCAGACTTGCACCAATCTGTAGACATTGCTAGTGGCAGCCTCAGTGGTGGAGCAGGAAACTACAGTCGTCACGTTTCACCATTGTATTTAAGTCTATCAGCGGAGATGCAGTCAGAGTTGATAACGAAATGTCTGCCTGTCCTGTTAACTCAGCTGCGTGCTCCATGTCTGTCTCTTAAAGATGCAGCACAAAGGCAGAGCTAATTGCATATGGTACCAAGATCAAAAGTCTTGGTGCCACTTGTAAAATCTTTGTTGCATTGGTGACCATGTTGATTACCATCTGGAGCTCTGCCTAATACACCAAATTATCAGCGTAGAAAGAGGACTTGTATGGCAAGTGTTTAAAAAAAAATCCTGTCGCCAAATCTGCTTGATTTTTCATTCTACAATGGCTAAGCGAAGCTTTAGTTATATAAAACTGCAAAGTCCTAGAAACTGGTTTGTCTCGGTTCAGATTTGCAGAGTCCATAGATATGTGTGCCCATATTCACTAAATCATCAAAACTAAAGAGAATAAAAATCTCTGATTTCAATTAAGACACTGAGTTGACAAGTGGCCTGATGGCACAAGGAGAGGTTAGATGTGTAGATCCTTACCTTATCACTCCCCCCCCTCCAAAGTGCCATGGTGATGTGGGGGCTACTCAAGTCTCCCAGATCACCCTTATAAGTGTGTCTATATTTTCACTTTAATTTTGCAAACTATATTACATTGCAATGCAGAAGTATTGCAATCCATTATAGTAGCAATTGTGCTACCTTGTGTCCAAGGCCCAGTATGGGCCAAAGTTTAGGTCAGGGGTCGGCAGCCTAAGTCCTCACCCAGCAGGTTTGATCATACCAAACATGGCTGAAATGAAACTGCTATTATTATACTGGGGGGGGTCTCTTCAGACTCCCAGAGTATAATAAGCAGAGCCCCAGGGGAGGTGATCAAACATAAAAAAAAAAAATGTTACTCACCTTTCCTGCGCTCCGCGGCGGCTCTGTGCTCTGCAAGAGCTTCTGCCTGACGTAAGATACAACTGATAGGGCCTCAGGGGTCACATCGCGTCATTATGCATAATGATGCCGGACGTGACCCCTGAGACCCAATCAGCGGTCACTGACTACAGGCAGAAGCGCCCGAAGATAACAGAGCCGCTGTGGAGCACAGGGAAGGTGAGTAACATTGTCTTTTATGTTTGTCACCTCTCTTGGCCTTCCGCTGCTTATACTCTGGGGTCTGAAGAGACCCCACAGTATAATAGCTAGTGAGTGGCGAAAATTGGAATATTATAAAAGTTAGAATATTATACCGTCTGCAGGGGATGCTGTGGGACATGATACCGTCTGCAGGGGACGCTGTGGGACATTATTCTATATAACTGTGTTTTCTGTATTAAGGATGTGTTTTTGCACAGAAAACTCAGCTTTTTTTTTTTGTGCAAAAAATGTACCATGTGAACGAAGTAAAAGTTTCAGAATATAGCTGCATCTAGGTACATAGTGTGTTTCCACCATAAGGATGCTGCCATACGGTGCTCCTGGACACATACATTTACAACTAATTGCAGGATGCACATGGACTTTAATTGCTTCTAATAGGAAAGTACAGGAGCGTCCCAGGAAATAGCAGTAAATACATAAATGACAGATATTCAAACAAACAAAAAAACACAAAATGGCCCTGTTATTTGTAATAGCACCGATGTGTGTATCAAGCATCACTCAAGTCTATGGAGAGGGGAGGAGTTTGCAGCCTATTTGTAATTGATTTATTGCCTTATTCTGTACAGCGTAGAGCATTATTATATTTAGTGGATTTTAAACCTTTAAATGGAGCAACCCTTAGCAGCTGCAGTGTCTTTTCCAGGTACCTCACCCTATGTCCCTCCATCTTCATAGACTTCTTTGTCAGATGTAACATTAGTCTAATATGTGGAGCTGTTATGTTGTCCTCCATACACTGCACACGTAAAGGAGATCCAGCTCTTCTAACGCCTCTCACGCAGAAGCATGGAGGGTACTACTAAGTAGTGAAACGCTGGATTCAGTACTGTGGTGAGGTACAGCACTCACTAGAAGCTGCACTACTGTTTGTCTCTCTTCTTAGACTCCTGTATTCAGTACAGCTGCATCTCAATAAATTAGAATATCTTTGAAACGTTTATTTTTCAGTAAATTAAAAAAGTGACCTCGTATGTTTTCTAGATTCTTTACACACAGAGTCTTCTATTTCAAGTGTTTTATTTCTGTAAATATTGATTATTGATTGCAGGTCATGAAAACCCAAATCTAAGAAAACTAGAATATTGTAAAAAAGTTCAGTATTGTAAATTCAGTGTCACCTGCCAAGGTTTCCTAAGCCTTTAAATGGTCCCTCAGTCTGGTTCAGTAGGACACACAATCATGGAAGACGCTGATTATGGATTGTATTACTGAAATGAATGAACGTTTCAAAAATATCCTAATTTAATGAGATGCTCCTGTATGTATCCTGCTCACCCACTAAGCTCCTAGCTCTCAGCTGGATTTAGCAGTGAATGTAGTTGTTTAGTAAGCCTCGGCCTTGGGGAGAGGGAGAGGATCCTGGTAAGTAGAGAAGCGTTTTTCTACGACAGGATGTATTATGTGTTATGACACTTCCTTGTACTATTGATTTTTGTAACACATTCTGAAACTGTGACTGTTTAAATTGTCACTATCTTTTCAGACAATTTAAGACTTGAAAAAGTCTTATTCCATAGAGCTTGTGATTTTGGACGAAAATGTAATGCACTTTAATTAAAAATGTTGTAGTTTCCTCTCTAAAATTGTTGCGACTAGGTGTCTCCCCTCAAGCTAATTTGCTGTTCATTGCCTGTTACTAGGAATGTTCCATCCTTAGTTACTTTTAAAATCAAGATGGGTTCTCTGTGAGTAGAGGGAGGAGGGCTATTCTCTCTTCCCACAGTGAATGGAGAGGGGAGGGACTGGTGCTCCTCACAGGCTCTACACGTCTGCACACAGCTTTCCCTACTTATACATTGCAGGCACTGAGAGGATTCTGCAGCTTCTACAGTGTAAGGAGAGTTTACTATGTACTTCTATGTACTTGTGACTAGCTGTTCGTGTTATTGCAGATGGGATGTTAGCCATTGTGCTCAGATTTCTCTCTTTCTGTTGGATCTATTTTTTTTTTTTTTTTTTGCTGCATCATGCCCTATATTGCAGTCCAGGGTTCCTGGATCTCCTGTTTTATGTAAAGAAACCAGTAATAGTAGCAATGGATAGGGGAGGGGTCAGGCTGCTCTGTATTGTACACGCCACCAGTCTCGGGGCGAAATGTGCTGCAGGACATCATGTATGGAGTCTAATACAGCCAGAGGACAGAACAGAAAGCTGAATTACCATGTCCTTCACCTAGAAAAAGTTGAATTGCTTGATCTGCAAGCAGAACAACTTGGAAGGTCAACGTAATAACAAGCAAGGAACATCTTCATGAAATTCATGGAAACCAACTAGCAGTTCCATAGGGAACCAAGGATTTTGTTGAGATTTGACCAGTAGAGAACTCTTCTTCAAAGAAAACTTATCAACCCCTTTATGACTGGATGGATCTGAAACATAAACTGAGAAGTTCCAGGATCAGATGAATGCAAGTAACACAATGTTATGGTCACCTCTATCAACCCAATGCTATGCATGGAATCCTGTAAGGATACTCAAGCTTCGGCAGGACGGTGATGTTATCGGGATGGAATGCTGAAGACGACGCGCTACATTGTTACTTGTAATGGGAACAAACTTCTGTATACTTAAAGGGAGAAAAGTATGTAATCATTTTAAAGCATGCGGGCTCACGGGAATGTAGGTTTTATGATGGTGTCATAGCCAAAGCATTGGCACAGTCAGTACCCAAAAACTAAGTCTCTGTAAAGTTATTTATACAATGGTTATTCCCATTTAAAAATTCCATCACTCTTGAAGACCAGATTCCAAAAGGGAAGATCTTTGATAATCTACTAAAATGTTCTGGAGCATCAAGGTAGTTTTTCCCATATTGACTTTATTCTTTTTTTATTTTTGGATGCAAAGATCTTTTTTTTTTTCCTTCCTCCTTTATATTAGGATCCCTTGCAGTGAGGTAAGTTTTTAACCCTGGAAGTAGAAATGTCTGTACACTCTTCAGCTTTTGGCTTGGCAACAGTTAAGGTATCCATATACATTAGAGAAGTGGATTGATGGTTGAACAGCCATTAAATGACTGTCTACTAAATGGCCGTTCTACCTCTAAGGCCATATTGGCTGCCACAGTCCTTTAAAACTTTGACTCGAAGCAAACCATCCTGGGAATATTCCTTCAAGGAAAGAGCATTCATGGGTGAAAGATCCTTCATCCAGCTATCGGATGAATATTTCAAGCATGGCTGACTTCCTTCCAGACCATGATGGTAGATCATTGGTCAGCTGAAATGTTCCACCTTTATTATCCACTTTCATCAATCTTATCTGTGTATGAGCACCTTTTAGTATTCCTTCCATCCATTATACATGACTTGTATATTTTGTTTACTATACATTTACATTAAAGCGAATGTCATTGACTCTTCTGGCCTGCTGTGACGTAACCAGCGGCGTACCCACCTGTATCACTCCCTAGACTGCTCTATAGCACCGTAACAGACAAAACGGGCCGCTCATAAAGTCAGTTTCAAGTTAAAAAAAAAAAAAAAAAAAAATACTCTCCCAAAAAGTGACGATTGCTAACATTCGGACAATCGTGCCATTCACTTGTAGTGTATGACCAATGCTGAAATTTTTCTATCGAGTGGATCATTTCGTCCAATGGGATAAGTGACAGAATGTTTCAAAAGAATGTCTTCTCCCCCAGCAAGTGACAATTTACTTACGATGTTCCTCTAGGAACGTTTCTATACATGTGTGAATGATGAATGGCAGTCTAACATTGTTTTAGTAACATCCAGTGAGTAATATGGTTGTAAAATAATGATTGGTAACATTTTCAGGTCATATCATGATCAGGTACTTGGTTAGGCGCCTTTTAGGGGATGTTCACACAACAGAAAGGGAAGATGAATTCCAAATTTTACTCCTAATTCCGGTCTTGTCCATCCTGCAGTTGGCGAGGTCTACTCGCTGATTAGCCTCAGAAACAATGGGGCAAACCAGCCATAGTCGTCCTCAGCAGGTAGTCAGCTGCTGAATCTGCAGCAAGAGGGAATAGGATGCTTCTTTCTTTCTTCCTTTTCCCTTTTTTTCCCCTCTTCCCTTCTCAGCATCTTGAAGAAAAGTGTCACTGGTTCCTATTGAAAACCATTGGAGGCAGATTTCAGCTGGAATTTGGAGCTGATCTAGGCGGCATGCACACAATCATATGCATGCTGCTTGCCGTGATGAATGGCATGGGTGGCAAATAGATGCCATCTGTGAGCACGGTCTGCAAAACGGACCGGAATAGCACCTGTCCTGAGTTTTGCTTATGGCCCCATACACCGGACCGTGAAAAAGCATGAGGCCTAAGAGGTGGAATCCACTCCAAATTCTTCTGTGTGAACATCACTTGGGTTTCAACCCTGCAGAGAACGACCTTGAACCCTGCTCAGATTGTGTCATAGGCCTGTTTTTTCTTGTAAATAATTTGGCCGCAAACACACAGTATCCTATAGATCTATGATTGTTAGATGGAGTCGTCATCTCCTGAGCTAGTAATGTAGCCAGCCATAACTGTTCGGTCAGGGCGATGCAAAAGATAAAGTGAACCTCCAATTATTAAACGGCTTTCTTAAATTATTAGTACATGTAGATATAAGAAACTTTGTAATATATCATAATGTTTATCCTGAGTTACTTTACATAGAAGAAACAATAGAGGAGAGCGCAGAGTGCATAAACCTTTAACCTCTTACGTGCCCTGGAGGGATAATAAGGTCTCATATGGAGATAGATTGTGGAGCCCAGTCATTGTAGTCACAAGCATGCATTGTACTCACATGTATGTAGTCTTGTATTCATAAGGTTCACACACAGCAAACTCGCTGCAAAAGACAATGAAGATGCATGACCACAATAGTGAAGCACTGCAAAATATTGGGACACAGAGCACTTTTATTCTACTTCTAAGGAAACCATAAAATCCAACATCATATGAATTAAATCAGGTCATCCACAACACCCGACTTGAATTTCACTATAACCGCTTCGTCCAAGGCATGTTAGAGTAATTTGAGTGGGGTGTGGTGGATAACCTGTTTTTTTTTAACTCATGATCTGCTGAATTTTAAGGTTTCCTTGTAAGAATAAAGGTGCTCTGTGCCTCAGTATTTTGCATTGCTTCACTATTGTGTTCATGCACCTTCGTTCTCTGTTGCAGCGTGTTTGGTTGGTGTGATCTTCTCACCATATGAGATTTTATTATCCCTGCAGGACACATAAGAGGTTAAAAGTTTATGCATTCTATGCGCTTCTCTATTGTTGAATTTTAAGTTTGACCACTCCTCAGGAGATGCAGCTGCATCTGGATTGTGGCATTTCTTTATATGTCTATGGAGAGGGGAGGGGGAGGAGGCTGCTAGAAAACACACAGATAAATGTTGCTGCTACACTCTGCTCACGCTACTCGCTGCTCTGTGAGTTAGGTAGCTTTTTTAATACTTCTATGCTTCAAAATATCAGGCTACTAGTGCACAGAATGAGGCAGTAAGTCAATTAACAACCTCCTCATTTCCCTCCCCTCTCCATAGAGTTCTCTGTGTGATCTAGATATTGCTACAATATCTGTGTGAACAAGCTGGCTGATAGGCAGCTCCCCTTCTCCTTAAGTGCATGTTCATACAGCAGAATTTGAGGCAGATTCTGCCTCAAAATTGGCTCTAAATTCTGCCTGAAACCAGCCTCTCTTGGTTACAGTGGGAGGTAGACACTGACTTTTCCTCTAGATGATTTTTTTTTCAGGTAGTGAAAAAAATAGGCGTCATTCTGTATCTTCGGGCAGATTCCTCCTGAATCCCATCAAAGTGAATGAGAGGTGGAAAAATTCAGCTTCAAACTCCCGAAGCTGAGTTTTTCAGCTAGGGAAAATTCATCGGTGTGAATATACCCTAATAAGCGGAGAAGAAAACAGATTTCTTCAATAAGATATATTACAGTTTCTTATATTCCCCTGTACTATTCATTTTAGAAAAGGTGTTTTATAATCGGAGGTGCTATTTTTCAGTGGGTTTTCTGGGAGTTGAATATTGGTGACTTGTCCTTAAGATAGGTCACCCATATCTATTCAGTCGGGATCTGACATAACATGTTTACAGCTTAGTCCCATTCAAGTGAATGGGGCTGAGCTGGACTATCGAACACAACCCCTGTGCAATGTAAGACACTATGCCTGAGGCTGCAGCGCTCATCTGTGTCAGGTTCCATTGACCCGATATTGATGGCCTGACCTTCGAAATCCCCTTTTTAATCTACTTTTTTTTGTTGTTTTTTTTTTTCATTTTTAGAAACCTCATTTTCATTTACCTTTTATAAGGAATTCTGAGTAAATACGTACCTAAAATTTCTAGCAGCATTTGTGACATTAATAAAATTGTAATATACTTTAATGGATTTTGACTTCTTTCTGTGAAATTCACTTCTTGGCCGTTCTGCATTTTCCCTTGTGTATCGTTCCTTCTCACTGGAGTATGGAGGTTGGCAGACTCATATATTGCTGGGGAAATGAGACTGGGGAAGGGGAGTCACCTCAAATACTTATCTCAGGCATTTAAAAAAAAAAAAACCTTGAACAGTAGTTTTATCCCAAATAGATATATCTCAGGCATTACAAAGCATAGAACAGTAGTTTTGGTGTCCTATGAAAGATTTTCATCTTTCACGTGTCACCAAAATCACAGTTCTACCTGTCATCCAGAGATGTTATCGGTTGAAAACACTATTGGGGATTGGGAGCAGCTGCAAATATATATAACGTAAATGTCAACCCCAACTGTGTTTTCAACTGATAACATCTCTGGAAATAATACAGGTAGAACTGTGATTTTGGTAACACGTGAAAGATGAAAATCTTTCATAGGACACCAAAACTACTGTTCTATGCTTTGTAAAGCCTGAGATATATCTATTTGGGATAAAGTGGATTTCACGCAATGCGACGGTGTGCGCTTACACCTTCTGCGCCGCGAAGCCAGTTTTTTTTTGTCGGAAACAAAGTCGGACATGCAAGACTGTGTCCGATGGAAAAAAAAAACAGCTTCGTGGCGCAGAGGGTGTAAGCGCACACTGGCGCATTGCTTTAAAAAGCCATTCAAGTGAATGGCTTTTTAAGCAAAGCGTCGCTACGGGTGGTTTCACACCTGCGTTCCAGTCCGTCCGTTGCCAATGCGAGTGAAAATCTCGGCGAATGGGATTGGTATCGGATACAGACCGGTCAGTGACGCATTGGTTAAAAACCCATTCATTTTGAATGGGTTTTTAAAGCAATGCGCGGGTGTCCGATTACACCCTCTGCGCTGCGAAGCCGTTTTTTTTCCTCGGACACGAGGTCCTGCCTGTCCAACTTTGTTTCCGACGAAAAAAAAAGGATTCGCAGCTCAGAGGGTGTAATCGGACACACTCGCATTGCTTTAAAAACCCATTCAAATGAATGGGTTTTTAACCAATGCGTCACTGACCGGTCTGTATCCGATGCTAATCCCGTTCGCCGAGATTTTCACTCGGATTGGCAATGGACGGACTGAAGCGCAGGTGTGAACCCACCCTCACCTTTCCCTATCCAGTTTTCTGACATTTCGGTCAGATTTGCGGCGGATGGCGTGCCAGCTCAAGTGTGAACCCACCCATAGTCTTCTGAGTACAGGACAGTATGTCGCTCAGAGGCAGGGACTCCTAGCAGCGTAGATGACTATAATGCTAGATCCCTCTCAAAATGAAGTTCAGGCAGGTAAATCCAGCGAACACCCAGACCAAATTTCATGGGTGAAATGCGGTCATGTGAATCTAGGGTTACAGATGTATGTTCTAGTTGTCAGTGTGGATAGGAAAAAATAAATATTATAGTTGTGTAGTCACATGGGGGAAAAGTTTGTCTGATCTTCTTTATTTGACACGGTTTCTTAAAGGGAGTCTGTCAGGTCCCAAATACCTCCCTAACCATTAATAGTGCTGCTTAGAGACTCTTACTAAGAGCAGAAGCATACCTTTGTGACCAAAAACCATTGAAGCAATAGAGAGAGAATAATTTTTTCCATTGATGTGCGCCAGGGCAGTCCAGCTTTCCAAATTTGCCTAGGCACAGGCTGCACGTGTCATTTACAGGTGGTGCGGAGACTCTGAGCACCTGCAACTGTCAGAAAGCAAACCTGGTAAATAAGGCCCTGCCCAATGTGCACATGCAGGTTAATTTGTATATTCATAACCATCTGTATCTCCACATTACATAACTGGTTTGTGACCACAGAGGTACGTTTGTGTTCCTATTAAAGACACTGTTATTTGTTTGGGAGGTCCCGACAGACTCCCTTTAAGCTGGCGATACTTTCAATAGTAAGTCATTTGTCTGACTGATATTCCTGCAGTCTGGCCAGGGGCCCGGTGTCAGACCCCCTGCTGCCTTCTAAGCGTTACGTTATGGGGCTGGTGATCGTATAAAGCACAATAGTTATTTTCTGTTGATACATAAAACCTCGGTGTTTCAGTTATAATTTTACTTTCTCAAATATTCAATCTCCTTTATGTGCCAGAGCGCACTCAGTCTGAAACAGATAAAGCATAATGGCTGCATGGAAGGTAAGTAACGTGTGAGCTTTTAGTTTATCTGACGGTATATGCCATGGTGTATATATACAAGACAAGAATAGAGATCTGAGACACACATATCCGAAGAACGGACCATACTGTGTCACTATGTGAACAATCTCTACTTGTTAGAAGGTTCCATTGACAATATGGTGATCACCAAGTGTGACTCTGCTGGCCCCTTAGCATTTAGCAGTTCTTTGTGACAACTTACAGTAACTGTCTGCCAAAGGCGCATTGGACTGACAGCTGTTCCTGTAAACTCTTTCATACACGCCTAGCAGTGGATAATCTCCCGCCGGAAAGGATTGAGCATGTAGGAATTCAATTTATCTGATCCTTTTCTTCCCCAGACATCTGGTGTCAAGGAAGGGTTGGAACATCCATTTAGCATAGTTTCCCAGAAGTGTGGACATTGTGAATGTCCGGTCTGCCAGAGTGCGAGAAGCTCTGTCTAACCGCTCACCCCTCTGTGGATAAAAGTACGGACCCATCCATACATTTTAATGGGCCTATAAACAGCCGTTGTTTTTGCACCAGTGTGTCTGGGTTAAATTGAAGAATCTCAAAATATGGAGCCGGTCCTATATATCTGTCCATACTTGCGGCTCTGTCAATTCAATGTATGGGTCAGTGAAAACCACGGATGATACTCTTGATACCAATCCATGTGTCGTCTGTGCTGTTTTGACTGACCCGTAGCCTGCACATGGTGGTGTGCATGTACCCTAAGAGGTGAGGAAACTGGACACCTGGAGTAACTCTTTTATTAACTCAAGATTTTTTAATAATGTACATGAAATTGGGTTTTCTGGGAATATACATTGATGCTCGGTCCTTGGAGGCTTCCTGGCGTAGTGCTGCCTTTTCACAACTTAATGGAACGTGCCTTTATGTTAGGATGTGAAGGGTCTGAGGGTTCCCCCGGGATATCTCTAGCAGGGCTCCTCCGCTGCAAATATAGACACAGCAGCAGAGAGTGAGACCCTCTGTGCACATAATGGAATTTGGAGAGGAATTTGAGGCAGACCTCCTTGGATTCCTTTCCAAATTCCAGCCCTGTGTAACCCCCATCAAAAAGGCGGAGCAGAGATTTGGCTTTCTGCCACAGGTTTGATCGCTGATTGACCTCAGAAACAATGGGGTTTATCAGCAGTCGTCTCACAATTTAGTTTCTGCGGCAGAATCAGCCACTGAATCCATGAAAGTTCATGCAGGACACTTCTTTATTTAGCGTCCACCACTGCCTCCTATTGAAAACAATGGGAGCTATTTGGAACTGATTTTTGAGCAGGAGTCCACCAAAAATAAAATCAGCTGCAAATTCTTCCATGTGAGCAACCCCTGAAAATGGTGGGTGTAGGATAAAGCTGTCAGTATATAGTGCAGAGGGGTCTCTTATCTCTCTGCTGTCTCACTGCCTTCAGCTGCTCCTCCCCTTTCCCTCTCCATAGAGTTCTGCTGCTTAAAGCTCAATAGACTTCTTTGTGTGAATTTGATCTGGGGTCGAAGAAGGGAGATAAATGAAGAAACGAGCACTTTTCTAGAAAAAATAGTACAAAGTTTACCATCACCTGCAATATTGATATGTGATATATATGAAATTTAAAAAAGTTTTAAAAAGTTTTTAGGTCCCAATAAATAAAACATTTTTCTTTTTTTTTTTTTTTAGATTTGGTTCAAAATGTATATAGATGTGGCTCAAATACAATATAGAAAACAGAACAATATAAAAACTGCAACAGGCATGGAAAAAAAAAAGGTTAACATACGGCAGTATTGCTGTTTTTCTCCATTTCTCAGTTTAAAAAAAGTGTGTATAAATTATATAATATATGTAATGTGTTCCCCATACACATTGGCTACAAGTTGGAAAATGTTGCCCAAATTTTTTTTTCAGCAATAAGCTATAAATTTGACTTAATAGTATTGACTTGCAGAGTCCATGGCTTTTAAAAATGCAAAAAAAATGGCAAAATTGCAAAGGTTTTTTTTTTCTCCTCTCCACTTAACACCCAAAAATATTAATTATAGTTAATTAATTATATGTACCTTTAAAATGGTGGCAATAAAATGTATAACCCATCCCACAAAAACACAAGCTCTGTTGATGGGGGGGAAAAATGAAAATAATCTCTTGAACCCAAAAGCCAAAAAATGGCTGATCCTGAAGACAATGTATATAGGGGTTTTCGAAGATTATAAAAAAAAAAAAAAAAAATTATACCATGACTTGCCTTTGCCAACTCCCAATTTTTTTTTTTTTATGAATGACTTTCATTAAAAATGCAGTGTAAAATCGAACTGAAATGGGGCTTGCAGAAATCCATGCGCTTCCTGCAACAACAACTTAATGCAGATGTGTAGAACTGATTTTCAGCAGGAAAAATTTCTACAACAAATCGGTGGATATTCCCTTAGGCTCCATGTGCACAGATGAATCCGAGTGGGCTGGATTTCCTGGCCCAAGCTCAATCTATAGTGATCTATGATGTCAGGATCCCCGACCTCACCGCAACTCCAATGTCCCGTAATGTATATAAACTAGAACGGGCAGAGCAGCGGCGAGGCAGGGACTCCTGATATCACAGATCACTGTGATGCAGGGGGTCCCTCTCTCCACACTGAGATCAGGCTGGGAAATCTGGCCGATGTACAGACTGGATATTCTGGTCTGGATTCGTCAGTGTACGTGAGGCCGGATGTTTTCAATAGATCATACGTGTGTGTAATGTGTAACACTGCCCCCATGATCATGTACAGAAAATAGAATCAAAATATATGCACAAAGAATTTTCAGTATTTTCTGGTAACTCATATATATTTTAATACATTCCCCTCAGGCAGCTTCTGTTTTCTTTGGCAGTTCTGCCACCTATCTGCTGCTAGGTATACTACATTTAGACTAAACATTTGGACACCTTTTGATTTTCTGGTTGTGTTTGTGTCAATAATAGATTTTGGCTCCTTTGTGTGAAATCCTGCATTTTCTCACTCTTTCCCTTTCTCTATGGAGAGCGGTCCCTGCTTCTCATTGTGTACGAGCCGTATGAAATGGAGAAAGTGATTGTGGGGACACTTTAAACGGCTATAAAACATAGAAACTTGCTTTTGGTGTCATATAAAAGCGGAGATTCTCATATTACATATGATACTGCAGCTGTATATAAATATTCTATATGACCTCCAGAGATATCAATATCCCAATCCCGAATGTGTTTTCAGTCAGTGACACCTCTGGAAATCATACAGGTAGAACTGCATCCTTAGTGTCCTATGAAAGATGAGACTAATAGCCGTTGTAAGTCACCATTCCCATCCCCATCCTCATCTCCATTGTCTACAGCCCGTACACCATACACAATGAGAAGCAGGGAAGAGCTCTCAATAGGGAAGCAAGGGAAAGAGTGAAAAAAAAATCCAGGATTTCACACAAAGGAGCCAAAATTTATTAATGACGCAAATGCCGCCAAAAAAAAAAAAGTTATCTGAAAGTTTAGTTACACTTTTAAGTATCAGTGGCCTGGACTGTCCATGTTTCACATAGATGGCTGTTGTACTGAATGACCACCAGGTAACATTACACTTTCTAGAATCCATTCAACTAGTCGAGCAGTATAAAGACTAAACGTGACTGCACACACATCTGACTACTACTGTGGGATCAGGCGGGATCTACTAGGCTTACTTATCCCAACCTTTATAGAATGACTCCAAAAGTCAACTAATAAGATAAATGTTAATAGGAGTTGTTAGCAGGGAATCCACTGCCTGCACATTGTACATCTTCTGACTCCTGCTTTTTCCCTGGAGTACCACGGTCGTGTTTGTAAATCCACTGCCTCATGCATATGGCACAAAGGCTGTGTAATGTGGCATCAGCGGCTCCTGCTTCATCGAGTGCCCCATGTACAGAGCAATTACTCCTAGAATTAGGAGAGCTCTGTACATGCAGCATCCGATGGAGTGTGCCGCAACATTTCTATATTGTAGGATTCATTACGGCTGAGCTTTTATAGCAATATACTGTTACTTTACAAGATGAAAATCACAATGTTATATACCACACGGCGAATTCATGCTTGACATTGCGGTCTGTTTTGCAGACTTATGTGATACGACACACCCAGGCAACATGACATTGACAACTATTAAAAGTCTTTGCGCTCCATGTTTTATTTCTGATCGTCTTTTTATATATATATATATATATATATATATATATATATATATATTATTGCTAAGACTTTTCCCATTACTCCTGCGTTCTTATATTTGCCTGCTGCCTCCTATGTAACGTGCTGTCCTAACATAGCACATTATATACAGTGGTCTATGTTAATACATTAGTACCTGCTTGTGAACAAAGCAAACTTGGGAGTCAGGTCTCTTTGGTAATATTTTAGGAGATTTGACAGATTGTGCCACAAAAATATTACCCATAGGATAGAGGATAAATTGCTGATCGGTGGGGTCTGACTGCTGTAACCCCCATTGATCCTGAGATCGGGATACATTGTGAATGTCGCGGGGGTGGGTCTGTGTCCACCGCTCTTTCATTCAATGGGAGCTCTTGGCTATGTCCGAAACATTTATTGAAACGAATGGGAAGGGGTGACTGGAGCAGCGGTGGATTCCATTCTCAGGATCGGGGTCTCAGCGATCGGACCCCCTGCTGATCAGCAATGTATCCTTTTCCATGTAAATAGATATTTTTGTGGCATAACCCTTCAATCACAAGTCCAGTAGATGCAGGATACTAAGACTTGCTTCTCGAACATTTTAACTTTCTTTTTTTTCTTCTTACATGTGCAGGTCAAAGCTAAAAATTACGACAAGGTTGAGAAGGTGAGTTTGTTCGGCTTCTCCGAAGTTTGCCAATGAAGTTCTAATAGCCGTATAATATAAATCTGCCTGTGGTCATGCCTGTGTAGGTCACCGACATTACCGGTGAAATGTAGGACATAGATTATCCAGTGACAATGGCGCCTCTCAGGGGATGGAATATAGGAGGCAGCAAGACAACAGTCAGTTTATGAACCTGATGTGTTGGAAGTATAAAAATGTGAAAAATGATGATGTCTAGCTGACTGGGCAGAACACAGCCAAAATGGTCGGGGGTTCTGATATTTACTGGTTAGTATCTATCAAAAGTGGTCCAAGAAAGGACAACTGGGGCACCCAAGGCTAAGCAATGCACAGTCTGATCCCACAGAAGATCTACTGTAGCTGGCTGTGGTAGAAGGTGCCAGGACACAAAGAGCACCACAACTCATGGTTTATGGGGCAGTGTGGCCGCAGACCGGTCAGACCACCCACACTGACCCCTGTTCAGTGCTAAAAGCACCTGTAATGAGCATCAGAAGTGGACCATGGAACAATGAAAGAAGGGCAGGAATCACATTATCATTTACATCATGGCGATGTGTAAGATAATGTGGGATATTTGAGGCTGTGGTGGCACCAGATAGGTAAGCTGGTGGAGGCTGTGTGTGATGCTCTGCTGGGAAACCTTGGCCCTGGCACGTATCACCTCCCTAAACACTGAACAGACCAAGTACCCACTGATAGGATAATACCCACTAGACAGATAATGTACCCATTACCAATGTTGACTTGGTCTCCAAATTTGCCAGATTTAAATATAATCATCTGTGGGATGTTCTGGAAAGACAAGATTGAAGGCCCCCTCTTGCAATTTACAGGACTTTACCCCTCAGCAAGACGATAAGCTGTAAATTGGTGGGGGTTGGACCACTGGGACCTCCATCGATCATGACAACATGGGTGCTTAACTCCCCAGTCTGAATGGAGTGGTAGAAGTGTGCTTAGCTATCTCCGACTGTCTCCATTGGTGTAAAGCTCAAGCTTAGAGGAAGTAACAGGTTTAGGGACTGAGTTCCCACAAGTCTTAAAGGGGTTGTCTAACTCGTAATTCTATTATTGAATATTGCTGCTGTGGGACCCTTAAATATAACAAACCAGCACTCGCCTCTACTTGTGCCTAAGTGTCCAGCAGCTTCATTCGTCTGTATACAGGTCCTTCAGCTGACATCTCCATTGACGTTCCAGTTGTGCGAGGGAGCACTGCAGCCAATCACAGTCCTCGGCAGTGACCTCTTCACCATCAGCATGTGACTGATGTGATGTGTCGCTTGTGAAGAGGTGACCGGTGACTGGCGCAAACAGCCGGGGGGGGGGGGACTGTATACAAACAGAGCTGCCAGTGCTGGAAACAGGCCCAAGGAGAGGTGAGTACCAGTTTAAGGGTCTCACAGCTCCTCATAGAAATATGAGATGGACCACCCCTTTAACATCCCTCTAGAAATGACTTGGAAATCATCAATCTTCAGTAAACATTGGGGTTCACTCTTGTATAGGAAGGCTTTATGGTATTTTAGTGCAAGTGAGTAAGTTCTGTTGTTTCACCAAGCTTCTTTCTATGTGCAGTTATTTCAGAGATGTCTGATGAAAGTTTTGCACATAGACCTGTGGAAGTGTTATGTATCTTACGTGCGGGAGACGAAAGGGAAACTTCCAAGTTACAAGTAGGTATATGGCCCTTGTGTGTAAGGTATATAGGACCTTGTGTTAACCTTGGTTCATCATCCTATGGGTCTCAGAACATCGTAAATAGGTCATAGGACTATAAGTGTAGGTCTTGGGCCAAAAGGGCTAATAGTGCTCTGTTCTTATATTATGGAGGGGCCATTGCACTTGCTCATTCACTAGGATGGAAACGTGTTAATCAAATGTATTTCACCTCTATAAACACAGCTGCAACCCAAATCCATGTGGTTTTAACCCCACTCAACTGCACCATCTAAATGCCCTATTTAGGTCAGGATTTTGCCATAGGGTTTGTAAGACAAAAACTAGAAGTGGTTCCAGAACATGCAAAAGGTGCAAATCCTTCCATTATAACTTTTCTCTGTAAACCAGGAGTGGAACCTTTACAAAGACTGATGCAAAATACTGGCCAAAATACACAAGTATGAAGCAGTCTGAAAGGGTAGCTGAAATATAAGTTGAAATAATGTGCAGGGTCTTGCTGAACAGTCTGGTCTATGGCTGTGTAACATTTCATACCTGATGTCTTATCAGTGTTTCTGCTGCTAATATCCCCATTATGTCTGCAGCACATTTTACTTTTCTCTCTGAGGCTGTGGGTATCTACAATAAGGAGCAGTCTGTTCCCTCCCTTATGCATTATAACTAGTACTAGTTTATCTAATGGCAAACAAGTAGCTGAGAAGTTGAGAAAAGCCCAAGTGACCATAATATAGGAGAACCAGGGACACTGAACTGCAAATACATGCAGGTATGACATAGCTAAAAAGATACCTGACACAGGAAAAGAGAAATCTATGAGCACAAACAGGAAAGCCGCTTGTGAATAATATCCAATATGCAATCACACAAGCAGCCAGAAGTAGATACAAGTATATAGAAGGCTTTTCTTGCATTGTAGGCTGAGAGATTTGCAGAATGTTCAGTCCTTTGGACAGAGCAACAGTTTGCAGACATGTGTAGAGTATGTGATGAGAATCAGTCCCTCCCCTCTCTATCCACTGTATGAAGAATGAACAAAACCTTCCCCTCCACTCACTATGAACCCGACTTGCATCTATGGATGGAAGTTCCTTAGTAACAGGGAAATTAGCTAGAAGAGAGACACCTAGTGGCCCTGTATTTGCAGTTCAGTGTTCCTGGATCTGCTGTATTATGCTCACTTGGGCTTTTCTTAGCAATTTGATTGTTATTATACAGTTACTCCTGGCAGAATTACATGTAAAACCAGTAGTAGTAGTAATGGATAGGGGAGGGGCAGACTGCTCCTTGTACATGCCTCTTGTCATAGGGAGAAATGTAAAGTGTGCTGCAGCCATAATGTGATTATTAGCAACAGAAAAACTGATAGGACACATGACAATCAATATAAATTTGATATCACCGTAACCCTACTGACCTGCAAAATAAAGTGATCGTGTCATTTTTACCACGCAGTGAATGTCTTGAAACTCCCCCCCTCAAGAAAAAGTAATGCTTTAATGTACCCTACATACCCTATAATGTATTTTAAAAAAAACATTAAATTGCGCCCTTAAAAAATACAGCGAAGAAAAATATAAAAAGTTCTGCTTTTTGGAAGGTAGAAATGACGAAATGAGAATAGTAAATTGGCGCTGGCATTAAGGGGTTAAAGGCAGCTGCTTCTTCTTTGTGAAGTTTTAGAGTAAAATCGTTCAGGACTTATTGACATAAAACCTTATTGCTAAATAGCAGCAAAAATTGTTTCATTTCCGTGTCTTTCAGGGAAAAAATGGCCCAGGCGTACGACTTTGCTCTCGATAAAATTGGCATGGAAATCATGTCCTACCAGGTAATCGCTCTGCATGATCCGCAGATACAAGGCGGGGGCAGTTTTATTACGGCTGAACTAACTCTGTTTTATTTCCTTCGCAGATATGGGTGGATTACATCAATTTTTTGAAAGGAGTGTAAGTCGATTTCCGTGAAATTTCTAATGTGTAGCTGCTCAGGCTTTGGTGACCTCTTCCCCGCCAACAGTCTTAAAATAGATCTGACACTTTGCTCCTGGCGCTTGACAAATCCAGGCTGAAGGACGTGTGTAACCTTTCAGCCTGTGTCCATAATAGCAGTTTTAGGCTGAGGCCCCACGTTGCGGAACGTTGTGTTTTTGTAACAGATTTTGCTGCGGTTTTTTGAACCAAAGTCAGGAATGGCTTGAAAAAGAATTAAACATACAAAGGAAGCTCTTAGACGTTTCCCTTCCGTGTGGGGCCTTAGCCTTAAAGGGGTTTTCCAGGAAAAATACAAAAAAAAAATAAAAAAGTTAAATCAGATTGCAAAAAAGTAGCATGTGTCAGTATTCGGTATTTAGTAACAAAAATATATAGGTAATACATTCCCTTTAAGTGTAGTACCAAGTATAGCCACTATAGAATGTACGGCGCTGTGCCAGGTAATGAAGGGGCTGCAGTGCTTGACTGTGTGTCGTGGCCCCTTCAAACACCTGATCTGTATGGGTGCCAGGAATCTGACCCCTTTAAGGGCTAGACAGAAATGTTTCTCAGTATTTTTACTGTAAAACGTAGCATAAAGCTGAGTATTGAACACAAGTTCCCATTTTTTTACTGTTGGAATAGATCTGGAATTCTTAATGACTGTGAATCTGGATTTCTTTTTTTGTTTTTTGGGCTGAGGCTCCCCCATGCAGGGAAGGATTAGAAGCTCTGTCGGATCAAGTCTCAGGTCACAATGATATGTCTGAATACCTTGTGATGTTTCTTTGATTTTAGGGAAGCCGTGGGATCCTACGCAGAAAATCAAAGAATCACGGCCGTCCGCAGGGTCTACCAGAGGGGTTGTGTCAATCCTATGATTAACATCGAGCAGCTCTGGAGAGATTACAACAAGTATGAAGAGGTAATGTGTACAGCGGCGAAGGTCAACCATGTGGCATGGAAGAGGTTTCTGCTCCCTGCAAGTGTAACCCATTGTTGTCTTGTCTGCAGGGTATTAATATACACCTAGCAAAGAAAATGATAGAAGATCGGAGTAGAGATTATATGAATGCCAGGAGGGTTGCAAAGGTAAGAAGTGGCCAAGTCACTATTGGCCTATTGCTTGAAATGGCACTTGAGAACACTACAGTATGTGAGTCTGTACACGGTTCTGCAGAGTCTAGTAAAGCCGTCAGAGCCTAGATCTGTCCATAGACACAAGATATTTATCTGCAGACCTTTGGCACATCCATAGCAGTGAATGGAGCTCCGGTCACCCAAGCACACTGCTGTTTTATTCACATGGGGGACTTTCACTTGGGGATCCAGAGGTCGGACCCTTAGTTACATAGTAGATGAGGTTGGATGAAGACACCAGACACCGGTCCATCAAGCTCATCCTATAACCCTACAATACCCTACAGCGTTGATCCAGAGGAAGTGATAAGATGTGTATTTATTGGGACAACCCCTTTAAGGTCAGTTTCCCATGGCCAAGTTTGGGTCAGTAAACATAATCTGTGTATTGGCTGAGCCCGGAACACTTCTGTTCCTTCATTTTCAGCAATTATTGAGGCTCTCTATCAGCTGGATCCCCCCCATCAAACCTCCTCCACCCTCAGAAGTTCCTGAAACTACAGATACACTTAAACCCAAAGTGCAACTTTTTATTTAGTTATTTATTTTAATATTTCCTGTTTTTGCCTTTTTTTGCTCTAAGGAATATGAAACTGTGATGAAAGGATTGGATCGCAACGCTCCCTCTGTGCCCCCACAGAACACCCCACAGGAAGCTCAGCAGGTGGAGATGTGGAAGAAGTATATTCAGTGGGAGAAGAGCAATCCACTTCGTACTGAAGACCAGACTCTTATAACAAAAAGAGGTGCAGTCTTATTAACCTGCAGAAAAAAACAATCCATCTAAGGCCATGTCCTAACATAGCGGCTGCCAAATGCAGACAAAACCCTGCCACGCAGGCAAATCTGATGTATTACCTGCACAATAACGCAGACAGGGTATTGACTCCATGCTGCAGCATTAGAACAAGGTCTAAATGCAAAACTTACTCAGAACTAATTGTTCCTACAGACACCTTAAACATCTGAATAGTCAGGTTATCCAAGACACAAGCTAAGAAAAGGAAATCAATAAAAGTACATTAAAGGGGTTGTCCCCATCATAGACACCCCCTTTAAGCCTGTGTGGTGAGAAGTGTTATAGCCCAGTCTGCACCACTTTTAGGTTTTAACTCTCTTTACAGAGCAACAACTTTTAGAGCATGTACAGATCCGATTGTCTTTCACAATACTGCGATACTACACAAGTATTGGTAATTCCTGAAGTACTAAAAAATGGAATTAATCATGGATTTTAGACACCTATGTAGTTAATACTGTAAAATTGCATAGACCGTGTTGTGCAGTGATCCTGTATTAGAACTCCTCTTAACACTTGACACTGTTGTCTTTCAGTCATGTTTGCTTATGAGCAGTGTCTTCTGGTTCTGGGACATCATCCGGACATCTGGTATGAAGCTGCCCAGTACCTGGAACAGTCCAGCAAGTTGCTCGCTGAAAAAGGAGTAAGTTTATCTGAGAATTGCAAATTTGATCTTAGTATTTAGGTTTCATTATACTTATAGAAATATGTCTTCATTTTGCTCCCACTAGTGACCGCGAAGTGCTGCTAAAATCTTGCATTTTTAAATGGGATGTTCCGGGAGTGTCAGTATACTCACCTGGTCCCGGGGATGCTTTTGATGGACCCAGGGGTTCCGGCGACGCCACGATCCCCAGGTCATGTGATCCGAGACAGCATTCGGCTCCCTGGGTCACTTTGCTCTCTTGCTCCTTCTCCAATCTCCCAGGTAATTACCTATGCTATGGGGGCTTGCTGACTAGAGTAAAGCCAGTCCCCTGAGCACAGTTAACTAATAACCTGTGAGATTAGGGGAGGAGGGGGTGGAGAGATTCGAGGGGCAGAGTGATCTGGGGAGCTGAATGCTGCCTTGGATCATATCACCTGGGGTTGTGACATCACTGGAATCCCCGGGTCCGTCAACAACATCCCTAGGACAAGGTAAGTAAATTGATACTGCTTAGACAACCCCTTTAACAAACTGTGAATGCACTGAAAGAATCTTATGTATTGGAGCGACACCTGCTCTTATTTAGTAACTTGGCTTTGGCTGAGCCTCCAGTTTACTTTACATGTTCCTTCTCCTCATTACAGGATATGAACAATGCAAAACTGTTCAGTGATGAAGCTGCCAATATCTATGAGCGTGCTATTAGTACCCTGCTGAAAAAGAATATGCTGCTGTATTTTGCCTATGCCGACTATGAAGAGGTTAGTGTCCGACACACAATTCAGTCATAATATATACCACCCATAAAATCTGCCCTGTAGAGGTTCTTAAGTCTATAGGGAGCGCTGCTATTGAAGGTTTCAAAAAGAAACCTTTGCTATTATTTCCATCTATCAGGCTGAGATGCTTTTTACATAGAAGTCTATGGAAAGGGAATGGTGAGGAGGAAGAGGCTGGAAAAGACACTCTAATAGACTGAGAGTGAGAGAGCTCTTCTGACACTGCTGTATCTTCAAGATAAGACTCTACCACTGCACAGAATGAGACAATACATCAATTAACAGCCCCCTCCTCCCCCTCCCATCTCCATAGACTTCTGTGTGTGAGCTGAATATGAAGATGGATTCTATACAAATAAATAGTGAAGATAAGGAGGAGAGCAGCTTAGTAAATGGACAAGGAAACCGATTCCATCAATAAGATATATCACAAAGTTTCTTCTATCCACCTATTCATATATGACAAGTGGTTTTATCATTTATAATTCCAAACTAATGCAAATGTTCTCCTTGTAGAGTCGCATGAAGTATGATAAGACGCACAGTATATATAATAGACTTCTAGCCATAGAAGACATTGACCCTACACTGGTAAGTTTCTGTCTCATTCTTCGGTATGATTATTACAAGTCATTGGCCCTTATGTATTCCTAATTTGGTTTCGTCCCTAATCCAGATTATACCATTACCAGTACCTGCACACTCGGTCATGTGCATGAGTCCTAAAAAGGATTGTCTGATTTAGTCACTACGTATATGTCTTATTAGGGTGTAAATCCTTCTGTAACTTACATGGAGGGTAAGTTGGTGCCATTTGAAGATGTTTTACAGGTCTCTGATATTGATGACCTATCCTTAAAGGGAACCTGTCATGTCTATTTGAGACACTAAACCATCTGCAGGGTTTAGAGTCCAAAATCGACCTGTAAAGTCATCCAGGCTCGTATTAGAAAAACAAACCTTTATACTTGCCTAGATATGACTTAGATGAGTCTCATCGGACTCCCATCTGCTATACAGTAATTCAGTGAAGCTGAGGACGCACACCCCGACATCCAGCGCATGAGCATCACTGAAGAACTATGCCAGCGTGGGGAGCAAAGCCATGGGTTGAGTATAAAGGATTTTATTTCAGTGTGGGCACAGCTGGTTTTACAACAGGATTATTTGGGGCACTAAGCCCTCAGTCCATAAGGACCTGTGGATGGTTTTGTATCCCAGATTGCCCTGAAAGGTTCTCATTAAGTTTAGCTACAGTATCTAAAGAGAGTGTGAGGTAGTCCGCTATCTTATCTTTGGTTAACAAGTGGTGTATCTCAGACTCTCTGTAGATCCTGTAGCTAAGATGTAGTCACCGATCACTACTCTGTCATAATGGAGCTGACCTTAAGGTCAGCCAAGGTGCAAGATCTAGTGTTAGTAAGGAGCCGGTGATCTTACCCTTTACATACTGACTGACATGTTGAGCACCGGACTAGAGGGATATGTCAGGATTCTATAGTCTAATAGTGAAGGATTTCTTCTTCCAGGTTTATATCCAATACATGAAATTTGCCAGAAGGGCAGAAGGCATTAAAGCTGGCAGAATGATTTTCAAAAAAGCCAGAGAAGATGTTCGGACCCGTCACCACGTATACGTCACAGCGGCCTTAATGGAGTATTATTGTAGCAAGGTGAGAATGTAACAGGTCTTGTACGTACATAAGTAAATTTACTTAGTCTTGTTTTTTGCATACATTTGGCTTGTTTGCTATGAAAACAACATCCACTGACCTCTACAGTATGTACTCGGCCTATACCAAAGGAGCGTTCTTTAGGCATATGATGAGTCTCTATGTGGTGGTATATCTTTTTATTGCTGTTTGTGAGAGCTTAGTATACTATGTTTTCCTGTTTTTCTTTCTTTCTATCTATCTATCTATCTATCTATCTATCTGTCTGTATTTTATCTATATATGATCTATATTTTTATTTAGTTTTCATTTGTTTGTAACATTTTTTCCTCTAGGACACTTCAGTGGCCTTTAAGATTTTTGAGTTAGGTCTAAAGAAGTATGGAGACATTCCAGAATACGTTCTTGCTTATATTGATTATTTATCTCACCTCAATGGTAAGTTCTGTACATTGACATAGATCCTGCAATATCTAGATTGATTCTCAGTGAGAAGGGCAAAGATCACAATAGTTCACACGGTTAAGGCTCCATTCACACCACTCTGTTTACATCTGGTTAGATCAGTAAAAACGGATGGCCGTCCATTCACATAGTCAGTATGATATAGTACATTATTATGTGCTTCAAATACAATGGACAAAACAGATCAGCTTCTATTTCTCCTCCATTGACTGTATGTATACGGGCGGCCATTCGTTCACATCCGTGTTTTGCATCCGTTAACATGAGGGGAGTACACGCTAATTCTAAAAAGTTTATGTAGTAAATCTTGCTATAGCATGGACCATGGAAGATCACAATGTGGCATTGTGTGGACGTCCGGCTGTGTGCACACTTCTCAGGTTAATTTTTTTAGGCTATTTTTTTTATTTTTTTTTTTTTTACTATGGGCGAAGATGTCACAAATAAAAGTATTTCCTTACAAAATATTCACTTTGTAGCTTTGTTTTCGGTGACCACATTGGGTTTTATTTTCTGTCTATTTGCACTTACAGAGGACAACAACACTAGAGTATTATTTGAGCGAGTTTTAACGTCAGGGAGCCTGCCCCCAGAGAAGTCAGGGTATGTATACCGATTCAGGTGGACTGCGGGAATATGACTCAATATTCTGTGATCAGCTTATGTATAAAACATAAGCATTTGCTAGTCACTGCGGCATCTGAGGGGTTCCAGTTTTGGGGCTGAGTTATCTGCCAGCTGTGTTTCCCCTGCAGATGACCACACACATAAGTCAGTTTTGTAAACCTGTCTGGTGTATTTTTCATATAGTTTCTTTACACATCCTTGTTTGTCCTCCTTAGTGAGATCTGGGCCAGATTCTTAGCGTTTGAAAGTAACATCGGTGACTTAGCAAGTATTCTGAAAGTAGAAAAGCGACGATACACTGCCTTCAAGGAAGAGTACGAGGGGAAAGAGACGGCTCTGCTGGTGGATCGGTACAAGTTCATGGACCTCTACCCCTGCTCTACAAGTGAACTCAAAGCTTTAGGTTATAAAGTAAGTGCCACAGACTCCGCACCCTCTTCTGACTCTGCCCCGTCCCCTGTTCCTGAATCTCAGACCCTTTGTTCTTTCTTTGTTTGCTCTCTTTCACTTTCCATTTATAATCCTAAGACTCCCATACACTGTAGAGCGGTGGTTCTCAGCCTGCGGTATGGTAGGTCATGGGGTTCGCCACCCAAAAGCTACTATTATACTCTGGGGTCTCTTCAGACCCTCAGAGTTTAATAACCGGAGGCCCAGGGGAGGTGAGTACATAACAAAAAAGTGTTACTCTCCTTCCCTGAGTTCAGTCACAAGCCTGTTCCGACCTTCTGAGTGACACCAGAGACAGCTGAGGCCTGTGATTGGGCCTCATTGGTCATGTGGCGGTATGACGGGGGCAGGGCCATCACATAATCATTAACAAGGCTACAAACGAAACCTTATTTTATGAACCGCCATTATAAGCTGCCACCAATTGTAACTGGATTACTCCCCACTCAGGATACATGTATGCTCTTCTGAGCTGAGCATGCATGTGTATGGAGGAAAAGGGGAGTAGATGTCGGCCAAACAAGCTTTAAGCCAACAGCTATTGAAGGTGTATGGGTACCTTTATTCTTCTCCGCTGTCATCTTATCCATGTCCATTAACTCTTTTTCACCTTCTTTTGCAAAGTCCAGCCTTTACCCCTTAAGGCTAAGGCCCCACGCAGCGCCCCGCAGCAAAAAAGTGCTGCATGAAAAACAGCAACGGCAACACATCGCGGTTCTTCCCGCAGCGCTTTGCACAGAAAGTTCGCAGAGGTTTCCTTTATGGACTTTCTGCTTCATTTATACTTATAGGGAAACCGCTGGCGTTTCCATAGGTATAATTGACATGCTGCAATTTCCAAAACCGCGACTGTTTTGGAAATCGATGTCGTTTTACGGAAGTTACAGAAACCGAGTCACTCTGTGTGTTTGGCTGTTTCTGTAACCCAACCAACACTGGCAACCTGGACTTGGCTATAAGTGGGAATGAGGATAAGGATGGCCTGTGGGGCTGGTGTCAGAGGCGGAACTTCCATCTATCAGACATGTTTGGCTTATCCCGTGGAAAAATGTAAATTAAATGTAAATCTACTGATGAACGATTATTTTTCAGGATGTCTCTCGTGCTAAATTAGCCGCCATGATCCCAGACCCTGTGGTAGCGCCTTCTATAGTTCCATCTCTTAAGGATGAAATTGACAGAAAACCTGAGTACCCCAAACCAGATACCAGCCAAATGATCCCATTCCAGCCTAGACACCTTGCCCGTAAGTCATAGTTAATATTCTAGACTGACCTGAGTGTCCTGGTAAAGGTATAAAGGCCCCGGTGCCTTTTCTCTATGACAGACCTGTATTGTGTTTTCTCTAGCTCCTGGACTCCATCCAGTACCAGGCGGGGTGTTTCCTGTGCC
This sequence comes from Leptodactylus fallax, assembly GCA_947044405.1. Taxonomy (NCBI): domain Eukaryota; kingdom Metazoa; phylum Chordata; class Amphibia; order Anura; family Leptodactylidae; genus Leptodactylus; species Leptodactylus fallax. The sequence goes on along the minus strand of CAMRHE010000068.1, from coordinate 5,062,428 downwards.
TCCTGCTGCGGTGCTATTAATGAAGCTGCTTCCTCCACCATTGTGCTACCAGGTATGTGATAGGTGGGGTTAGATCTCCTCTGCTCAAGCACCAGGATCGACCCATCTCATGAGGCCTCCACATCCAGGCAGAGAATGAATGAAGTAGTGACTGCACTTGTGAGCAGCTCCCTCCATTTACACTAAGTAAGTGTGCCACATGTGCAGTCACCTGTCCATTCAATCCCTGCGTGGATGCGGCAGCCAGCGGGTCGGGAGGCTCCCATTAAGTAAGCTGGTTGGAGGACCTCTGCTGGCCAAAAGAGGGACCTGCATTTATCAGGCATTTGTGGCACATCCTGTAGACTTGCCCTATTATGTATTTTTCTTAGTGAAACAACTTGGTGTCAACAAGTATGACTAACATTACGACCTCCCCAGAGGAGGTTGCCTAAGATGTGTCTGTGTGTGTGAGTGTGTATATATGACTGCAGATTTATGTTTTTCCTTTTATTGATATACTAATACATCGTACCTTGTATTCATCCTGACAGGGTCCCTTTGTACAGGTCGATGAACTTATGGAAATCTTCCGACGCTGCAAGATCCCAGACAGTGAGTAGATCTATCTTTAGTCCTTCTAAAAGGTGCAGGTCATATTAAGTAAGGTGTCCCCTATTTCAGCTCAGGCTGACCCCACTTTTATAGCTCCCTGTAAGTGCTGGGGGAGGTCGCGCTGGCCATACACTTCCCTGCAGCGCCAAAAACCAGAAAAAATGATTCACCAAGGATCATCTGGTACAAATGGGAGAACCTTGTGTTACTGTACGCCATTATATGCACTGTATAGAGGTCTGTGTGATATATGGATGCACATGAAACCATATACTATAAAGCAGTGGGAATATGAGTAGAAATGTTTCTTGGTGTTTGCAGCAGCCGTGTATTTACATATTACATAGAGAATAAGTAGTAACCTAGACAGGCCGGTCTATTCCTGAGATCAACCTCAAGTGTTCTGGGGAAAGATCATTTTTACATGGTGGGTAAGGACTGATGGCTCTCAGCGCTGTATATACAGTGAGAATACATCCTATAAAGAATCTGCGAGACTCTCTGTGTGCGTACAAAATCACCCGGAAGTTCCAGCGTAGAATAAAAAGAATACCCGACAGATGCCTTTATAGTTAATGGGGTTTATCGGGCCCTGTATAGGATTACTGTTTCATCAGTCCGCCTATCCTCTGATGGACCAGAACAGTAGATGCTAGAGTTAACCTAGCATAAGGGCATGTCCACTATGGGGGAATTTGGTTTCTGCCTCAAAATCTGTGCCAAATTCCGCCCTGAACCTGCCTCTCCTTGTATTCAATGGGAGGCAGAGATCAGAGCAGGACACTGAAACACATAAGCATCAGCAGAACCCGCAGCGTGAGACGCTCGGCTGATCAGGCCCATTCATCTGGGACTAGTGAGTGAGGCCTCGCTCTGATCTGAGCCGGGTATCCGCTGCGAATCTGTCAGAAAACACCGGATGCTAAAAGTGCTGCACGCCCTAGATTTTCATCTGACAATTTAATATAGTCACCTGACGGATCCCATTATATTCAGTGGGGTCCCTCGTGCTCCATCTGTGTCCACTTTTTGTCCAAAGGACCAGAAGATTGGACTTCCCAGCGCAGATGTGAATGTAGCGCCAGTGAAAGCTGTGGCATAAACTTTAAGCTCTGCTTCTGCTTTCTGCCGTGAGGATCCAGAGGACGGGAAAGTGGAGAGGAATCGGAGGCAGAAGCAGCTTCAATCCCTTTGCATTTTCTACCGTGTGATCGGGCCCTAACAGAACAGTTAGATAATGGCTGAATCTGCAGATCTCCCTCCTGCTGAGTGTGAACCATGATGTATGTGGCTCACAGAAACCAAACCAAGCATCTAAAGGCTGGTGTATGGTGTCATAAATGGGCAAAAACCTATAATTTACGTAGTCTATTACTCTTTGTGAATGGGGTTAGAAATCTGCTCCCTCCTTGTGAATGGTCAATATATGCCACTATATGACTATATTACACTACAAGCTACTATTAGAAGTATATGTCAAGCAAGTATACCTCTAATGTGGACAGAGCCCAAGCCTCAATGCCGAATACTGACCTCACTTTTGTCTCCCTGTAGCTGTTGAAGAGGCTGTGAGGGTGATAACCGGGGGCCAGGCAGAACTCCTAATGGAAGGCAACGGCCCGGTAGAAGCGAACACCCTGATCAATAAATCCGTTAAAAGACCCAACGAAGATTCTGACGACGACGAAGAAAAGGGAGCCGTGGTGCCCCCCGTCCACGACATCTACAGAGCTCGCCAGCAGAAGAGGATTCGGTGAACCAGCGTCAACCAATGTGAGACAAACAGACATTTATCAACCAATGTATTCTTTCTGCCTCAAACCTCCTGCTTTAAGAAACGACTTCTGCCCCGAGCATCGCGAGACTGCATCAGTGTCTAAGGAGACTTGTTCTTCTGGAAGGACAGACTCAAGAAATGTGGCTACTCCTTCATTTTCCGCATCTGTGTTTTTATGTACAATTGGAAGACTCCCCCGGGGGGGCTCCAAAGGTTTATTTTAACAAAACTGGAAAACTTATAATTGTGAATTTTTTTTTTTTTTTAACGTTCACTTAACATTTGGCACCGATGTCATCCATTTTCTCTGATTTCCCTGGGCTCGATCATTTTACTAGCGGGACGATACTAGACACTATCGGGTTTTTTTTTTTATATTTGTAGCCGAGTGGATTTCCATTCTCATACACCAGAGGGCGCTGCAGCCTTTTGCCTTGTCGTGTGTGTTTTTTTTTTTGTTTTTTTTTTAATTCGCTGCTATGTAACAAAAAAACACTGTAAGATGTACCGCCATCCTAAAACACTTTATTCTGCATCCGTACCCTCTGTAAATTGCACAACTTACTCTGTCCAGTGCTAGTATTGTCTGTGTTGCACTGCAAAAGACTTCAGGGAAAAAAAACACCCGACAACAGGAAAAAAAAAAAAAAGCTTAAAGTGCAAAATAATTTTTTTTTTTTTTTTTTTTTTTAAATTAAACTCCATATACTGTTCACAGAACGACTGTTTTGTACATGGTCCTTTTTTTCATACAATAAATATTTAATAAATACGACGTTTACGAGATTTGCTTCCTTCTGCGGTGCGAGGTGTCATCGTTGTTGATTCGTTTCTTTGGGATGTGATTTTTTTTTTTTTTTTTTTTTCAGAATTGTTTTTGCAAAATAAAAAAATAAATCCACCTTGTTGCATTTACCTATTTTTATACCTTTGCTGCTCTCCATATTAGCGTAGACTCATTGGGGGGAATTTATTAACCCATCTATGACCGTTTACTGGCGTAGATGGGTATTATGGTGGCGCCTCACAGCCCGCCTTTGAGGAAGGTTACAAAACTCAAGGCCTCAATTTTTGCGCAAAAAAATATGTAACTTTTGCTAAAAATTGTAACTTATTCATGGCTTCTTTCTGGCGCACAAACCATGATGAATCCGCCCCAGTGAGAGCAACGGTTTGGGCAAAAGAAAACTTGCAGCACTTTCACTACTTTCATCCATTTTGCCTCCTGGACTTTCCTATTCCAGTCTATGGGAACACAAGGAAAAAAATAAAAAACTACCGCATACAGACGCCATCCGAATATCAGGAGATACTGAAAAAAGTGAAGCCTGGACATAGAGCCAGTTCTACAATTCATCGCGCTGCTTCTCAGACCAGTGACGCCCCCTCCGTCCAGTGCGGCATAGAGACCAGTCCAGCAGCCAATGATCTCTGAAGACCAGCAGTTGCGATGACACCCAGTTGTCACCCTGCATAGCGGCTGGGGGCCTCCACCAATGCCACAGTAGTTAATAAGGCTGGATTCACACCTGCGCTTGCATCCTGTTCGGGGATTCAGTCCCCTATTCCGCTTGAAAAATGCAAGCAGGACTTTTCTATCTGTGTTTTTTTGGGCAGAAACCCGGCAGATCCCATTATGCCGCTTTTAAAGTGGATTGGGTCCCCAAACAGACCCGAAGAACGGAAACTCAAGCACAGGTGTGAACCTAGAGTAACTGACTTCTGAGGAGTTCACCACTGATCCCTACACCTCCTAACTGCTAGGTCAGAATGGAGTGGATGGCGGAAATTCATCTCATTGCATCTCTCAGACTCCAACATGGCTCCCCTCTCATTCCTAGACCCCCACATGGCTCCCCTTTTTATTTTTCCCTTCACTGCAAACCTTGACAATACTTGCTGACATTTCATAGGCCAAAATATGACCTTTAGAGCCCACCTGGGAACGTTCCAAGAATTCCCATTTGGTATAGGGGTTTAGCCAAGTCATTGTAAAGCAGATAAATATTATCATAGTCAGGGGCAGATTTCATCCACCTAATTCAGTGGGGCCCTGGAGATCAGAGGGGCCCCCAGCAGTGGGTTGCATTATATCTTTTTTTTTTTTCTAATTGGTTGCTACCATGCAGGGGCGTAACTAGCAAAGACTGGGCCCCCCAGCAAACTTTTGACATAGCGCCCCCTTTCCTGGCCCCCACAATGTATAACGCCCCATTTACATACACTTTAATGTCCCAAAGTGGCCTCCAGACAGTATAATGTCCCATAGCGGCCCCTCCACACAGTATAATGTCCCATAGCGGCCCCTCCACACAGTATAATGTCCCACAGTGGCCCCTGCACACAGTATTATGTCCTGCAGGAGCCCCTGCATGCAGTATTACACTCCACAATGGCCCCTGCACACAGTATTATGCCCAATAGTGGATCACCCATGAACTATTATTATACTCTGGGGTCTTTTCGGGGAGGTGACAAACATAAAAACCAGTGTTACTTACCTCTCCCAGGCTCCGATGTACTCCTTGCTGCTTTCAGCCTTCTTCAATGTCTGCACAGATGTCACGTGTCACGTGGGCCAGGCCCGATTATTATACTCTGGGGTCTGGAAAGACCTGAAAGTATAATAGTATTTGTTGGGGTTCGTGGGCCCGCAGCCTCACTTGCTGATCCCCGCTCCTGCTCTCAGCCACCTCCGTGAGCAGGAGCGGAGATCGGTAAGTATATAGGGCCCATTCCCTGCTGGGAAGTAATGGCCTAGTTAAAAAAAAAAAAAAAAGCATCAGGGGCCCGCTGGGCCCCCTAAAGTCCCAGGCCCTGTGGCAGGCGCTACCGCTGCTACCATGTCTCTACACTAGCCCGAAGCAGAGGCGAGCCTGGACAGGATGGGGATGGATGAGCAAAATATTATCTGCTACCTGTTGGAATAATCCAGAAAGTATAGGCCAAAAAAAAGGAACAACATTCTGTGTGGGGGGCAAAAATAGGTTGTGATATACTGAGTGGGTCAATAAAGGGGTAATTTTACTGTGTGGGGGCCAATAACGGGTCCATTATACTCTGCAGTTACTGATAAAGGGGGCGTTATACCATGTAGGGACCAGACAGGGGCCATTATACTGCATGGAAACTAGTAACAGGGGTTAATACTGGGTGGGGGCCAATTAGGGGGTATTTTTTTCACCTCCAGGTGGGGCCCCCTACATAATTCTGTTTGCATCATAGATCAGGACCTGACCACTAGGGGGAATCTAATCCCTACAAATGATGTCATACACCTAGCTATCTATCTCCTATCACTGGTAGTCAGCTGGCCAAATACTACGTCAGTTCACGGTCTGACCACCAGGGGGCAGTCACGTCCTTACCAGCTCACATACAAGTAGCAGCTTCTTATGGAGCAGCCAGCAGGACCTGCAGAGTAGCGGAGGCTGAAGGACCTGTGATGACGTCATTATCACGTGATCAGCATATAAGGGGCGTGGCTCAATGCTGAAGAGAAGCACTGGGGCAAAGACCTGTGGCGACGTCATCATCACGTGATCAGTATATAAGAGGCGGGGCTCACTGGTGGAGAGGAGAAGCGCTGGGGCAAGGACCTGTGGTCATGTGACAGGAGGTGGAGCTTCTGTGCTGCGGAGAAGTCATACATTTTAGATGTTTCTCTTCAGATAAAGTGTCAGCAATTGTGGGAGAGCTGGGAGTTGTAGTTCTCTCCTCTTCCCTGTAATCTCCTCTAATATAATAGCTTGGAAGTGTTGGGACTTGTAGTTCTCTCCTCATATACCTCCTCTGATAACATATAACAGCCTGAGTATGCTGGGACTTGTAGTTCTCTGGCAGTGCCCCTTCCTATCCTCCTGTTCGCCTGTCGCTGGGCCCCTCTCAGTACTAGGGCCACTAAGTCCTTGTTGCTCACTATCGCCCCCGTTTTTGTTCTATTTTTTTATAACATGACAGAATAAATTGTGATAATAAACTTGTCTTTGTGATTTTCTCTCTTTGCAGTGTTCGCGGTCCGGGTTATAGGACGCCATATTGTCATCGCTCACATCCTTATACTCAGAACTTCTTCTTCTTGCTTTGATTTTGTATTAGTGCATCACTCAGACTACACGGTGACTACGGCCGCCATTACCACTGCTCGCTCGAAGCTCGCCGTGACACCCAGTGACTCGGGCACGTAAGTGGATGAAGTCACTTTGTGACCCTGAGGGCGATGAGACTGCGACGTAAAGTCCCTTTTTGCCGCACTTTTTGCAAAACCCGCAACTCTTTTTTTGTCCGACTCCCATTCATTTCAATGGGCATTCATAGTATAATGTTAATATGGCCCCATAGTATAAACTCCCCCTTCATATGACCCCACAGTATAATACCCCCCCTAAATATGGCCCCACAGTATAATACCCCCCTAAATATGGCCCCACAGTATAATACCCCCCTAAATATGGCCCACAGTATAATGCCCCTCCTAAACATGGCCCTACAGTATAATGCCCCCTAAATATGGCCCCACAGTATAATACCCCCCTAAATATGGCCCCACAGTATAATACCCCCCTAAATATGGCCCAACAATATAATCCCCCCTAAATATGGCCCCACAGTATAATGCCCCCCTAAATATGGCCCTACCGTATAATGCCCCCCTAAATATGGCCCTACTGTATAATGCCCCCCTAAATATGGCCCTACCGTATAATGCCCCCTAAATATGGCCCTACTGTATAATGCCCCCCTAAATATGGCCCTACTGTATAATGCCCCCCTAAATATGGCCCCACAGTTTAATGCCCCTCCTAAGTATGGCCCCACAGTATAATGCCCCTAAATATGGCCCCACAGTATAATGCCCCCCCTAAATATGGCCCCACAGTATAATGCCCCTCCTAAGTATGGCCCCACAGTATAATGCCCCCCCTAAATATGGCCCCACAGTATAATGCCCCTCCTAAGTATGGCCCCACAGTATAATGCCCCTAAATATGGCCCCACATTATAATTCCCCCCCTAAATATGGCCCCACAGTATAATGCCCCCCTAAATATGGCCCCACAGTACAATGCCCCCCTAAATATGGCCCCACAGTATAATGCCCCCTAAATATGGCCCCACAGTATAATGCCCCCCCAAATATGGCCCCACAGTATAATGCCCCCTAAATATGGCCCCACAGTATAATGCCCCCCCTAAATATGAAGGATACCGCTTTGCCAAGCCGCTTGGCCTATCTGCGGTCTCCCCTCTTACCTTCCACTCACACCCCGTGAGTGCCCGGGTTCGTAGGATAACACGAAACAAGCTTTATAAATTTTATATATTTATTAACCCGAGTGGGTCGGTACTAGATGCTAACGTATACAGAATACACAACAGACGATGGTCAAGCAAATACAGGTAAAAACAAGGAATACAGAACAGACAAATAAAATGGAATGAAAAGATATAAATGAATACCAAACAGATCTGTAGTCTGGTTCGCTAAGGCCTCACTGCTAGGCCCCAGGGCACTTCCTTAAGTCAGTAACACGACATGTGTCTTCACATCTCTCCCAGGATAAGACCTGTCCCCTCTCCCTGGTCTGAGACCAAATAACTATCCTATTCGCCTTCCTGTGTGATGTCACCAGAGGGAGAGGCCCAGGCCTAATTCCTAAGACCAGAAAAATACAGTATGTACAGCCATAACTCCTTGCCGGATGACTGTAGTATCAAGCGAGGGATATGACGGGGTTCGTGGTGATGTTCCCATTGCATAGACACTGAGAATGACCCCCGAGATCCCCTTGGGAAGGGAGTTCAGTGTCTGGACTTTTTCCCTGCTCCCACAATATCGTGTTTGGACTTGGTGTGTTCGGTCCGTTCTTGTGCACCCGAGGAATTTATCGGTGCGACTGTAGAAAGCTTCCCTCGGGAAATATCATCATAATACCATATTTCCTTTTAAGTTCTTATCCGGAGTCAGTTCGTCTGCTCAGAGACTTCCCAGTACACATCCCTCCAGGATCTCCCCTGCTGAGTTAACGAGTTTTACACTTGTATGTAAAGTGGGCTGTGTATGGGACTGTAGACATTAAGTCTATGAGGATCTAAAGATCAACAGGGTGTGATTACAAAGCATAAACACCACATTCCTAAAGGTATATGTAGGACTAATATGAACAAGTAATAATACATCAAAGAAAAATACATAACTGGGGGTCTCTCATCATCACAGCCCCCCTAAATATGGCCCTCACAGTATAATGCCCCCCTAAACGGCCCACAGTATAATTCCCCCCTTCATATCGCCCCCCAAGTTCCTTATAAAGTATAAATCCCCCACAGTATATTACCCCCTTAAAAGTGATTCCCATTATGGACACTTAATCCCCTATCCACAGAACAAGGGATAAGTGTCTGATCTCTGCAGGGCCAATCGCTGGGTCCCCAGGTGATCAGGAAAATGGTGGACCAAAAGTTCCCCTGTGTTCCTCCTCCATGTAATGTCGCCCCTTGTGCTCCTCCTCCATGTAATATCGCCCCTTGTGCTCCTCCTCCATGTAATGTCGCCCCTTGTGCTCCTCCTCCATGTAATGTCGCCCCTTGTGCTCCTCCTCCATGTAATGTCGCCCCCTGTTCTCCTCCTCCATGTAATGTCGCCCCCTGTGCTCCTCCTCCATGTAATGTCGCCCCCTGTGCTCCTCCTCCATGTAATGTCACCCCCTGTGCTCCTCCTCCATGTAATGTCGCCCCCTGTGCTCCTCCTCCATGTAATGTCGCCCCCTGTGCTCCTCCTCCATGTAATGTCGCCTCCTGTTCTCCTCCTCCATTTAATGTCGCCCCCTGTGCTCCTCCTCCATGTAATGTCGCCCCCTGTGCTCCTCCTCCATGTAATGTCGCCCCCTGTGCTCCTCCTCCATGTAATGTCGCCCCTTGTGCTCCTCCTCCATGTAATGTCGCCCCCCTGTGCTCCTCCTCCATGTAATGTCGCCCCCTGTGCTCCTCCTCCATGTAATGTCGCCCCCTGTGCTCCTCCACCATGTAATGTCGCCCCCTTGTGCTCCTCCACATGTAATGTCGCCCCCTATGCTCCTCCTCCATGTAATGTCGCCCCCTGTGCTCCTCCTCCATGTAATGTCGCCCCCTGTGCTCCTCCACCATGTAATGTCGCCCCCTGTGCTCCTCCACCATGTAATGTCGCCCCCTGTGCTCCTCCTCCATGTAATGTCGCCCCTGTGCTCCTCCTCCATGTAATGTCGCCCCCTGTGCTCCTCCTCCATGTAATGTCGCCCCCTGTTCTCCTCCTCCATGTAATGTCGCCCACTGTGCTCCTCCTCCATGTAATGTCGCCCCCTGTTCTCTTCCTCCATGTAATGTCGCCCCCTGTGCTCCTCTTCCATGTAGTGTCGCCCCTTGTTCTCCTCCTCCATGTAATGTCGCCCCCTGTGATCCTCCTCCATGTAATGTCGCCCCTTGTGCGCCTCCTCCATGTAATGTCGCCCCCTGTGCTCCTCCTCCATGTAATGTCGCCCCGTGTTCCTCCTCCATGTAATGTCGCCCCTTGTGCTCCTCCACCATGTAATGTCGCCCCCTGTGCTCCTCCTCCATGTAATGTCGCCCCCTGTTCTCCTCCTCCATGTAATGTCGCCCCCTGTTCTCCTCCTCCATGTAATGTCGCCCCCTGTTCTCCTCCTCCATGTAATGTCGCCCCCTGTTCTCCTCCTCCATGTAATGTCGCCCCCTGTGCTCCTCCTCCATGTAATGTCGCCCCCTGTGCTCCTCCTCCATGTAATGTCGCCCCCTGTGCTCCTCCTCCATGTAATGTCGCCCCCTGTGCTCCTCCTCCATGTAATGTCGCCCCCTGTGCTCCTCCTCCATGTCATGTCGCCCCCTGTGCTCCTCCTCCATGTAATGTCGCCCCGTGTTCCTCCTCCATGTAATGTCGCCCCTTGTGCTCCTCCACCATGTAATGTCGCCCCCTGTGCTCCTCCTCCATGTAATGTCGCCCCCTGTTCTCCTCCTCCATGTAATGTCGCCCCCTGTTCTCCTCCTCCATGTAATGTCGCCCCCCTGTTCTCCTCCTCCATGTAATGTCGCCCCCTGTTCTCCTCCTCCATGTAATGTCGCCCCCTGTGCTCCTCCTCCATGTAATGTCGCCCCCTGTGCTCCTCCTCCATGTAATGTCGCCCCCTGTTCTCCTCCTCCATGTCATGTCGCCCCCTGTGCTCCTCCTCCATGTCATGTCGCCCCCTGTGCTCCTCCTCCATGTCATGTCGCCCCTTGTGCTCCTCCTCCATGTAATGTCGCCCCCTGTGCTCCTCCTCCATGTCATGTCGCCCCCTGTTCTCCTCCTCCATGTAATGTCGCCCCCTGTGCTCCTCCTCCATGTCATGTCGCCCCCTGTTCTCCTCCTCCATGTAATGTCGCCCCCTGTGCTCCTCCACCATGTAATGTCGCCCCCTGTTCTCCTCCTCCATGTAATGTCGCCCCCTGTGCTCCTCCTCCATGTAATGTCGCCCCGTTCTCCTCCTCCATGTAATGTCGCCCCCTGTGCTCCTCCTCCATGTAATGTCGCCCCCTGTGCTCCTCCTCCATGTAATGTCGCCCCCTGTGCTCCTCCTCCATGTAATGTCGCCCCCTGTGCTCCTCCTCCATGTAATGTCGCCCCCTGTTCTCCTCCTCCATGTAATGTCGCCCCCTGTGCTCCTCCACCATGTAATGTCGCCCCTTGTGCTCCTCCTCCATGTAATGTCGCCCCCTGTGCTCCTCCTCCATGTAATGTCGCCCCCTGTTCTCCTCCTCCATGTAATGTCGCCCCCTGTGCTCCTCCTCCATGTAATGTCGCCCCCTGTTCTCCTCCTCCATGTAATGTCGCCCCCTGTGCTCCTCCTCCATGTAATGTCGCCCCCCTGTGCTCCTCCTCCATGTAATGTCGCCCCCTGTGCTCCTCCTCCATGTAATGTCGCCCCCTGTGCTCCTCCTCCATGTAATGTCGCCCCCTGTGCTCCTCCTCCATGTAATGTCGCCCCCTGTTCTCCTCCTCCATGTAATGTCGCCCCTTGTGCTCCTCCTCCATGTAATGTCGCCCCCTGTTCTCCTCCTCCATGTAATGTTGCCCCCTGTGCTCCTCCTCCATGTAATGTCGCCCCCTGTTCTCCTCCTCCATGTAATGTCGCCCCTTGTGCTCCTCCTCCATGTAATGTCGCCCCCTGTGCTCCTCCTCCATGTAATGTCGCCCCCTGTTCTCCTCCTCCATGTAATGTCGCCCCCTGTGCTCCTCCTCCATGTAATGTCGCCCCCTGTTCTCCTCCTCCATGTAATGTCGCCCCTTGTGCTCCTCCTCCATGTAATGTCGCCCCCTGTGCTCCTCCTCCATGTAATGTCGCCCCCTGTTCTCCTCCTCCATGTAATGTCGCCCCCTGTGCTCCTCCTCCATGTAATGTCGCCCCCTGTGCTCCTCCTCCATGTAATGTCGCCCCCTGTTCTCCTCCTCCATGTAATGTCGCCCCCTGTGCTCCTCCTCCATGTAATGTTGCCCCCTGTGCTCCTCCTCCATGTAATGTCGCCCCCTGTTCTCCTCCTCCATGTAATGTCGCCCCTTGTGCTCCTCCTCCATGTAATGTCGCCCCCTGTTCTCCTCCTCCATGTAATGTTGCCCCCTGTGCTCCTCCTCCATGTAATGTCGCCCCCTGTTCTCCTCCTCCATGTAATGTCGCCCCTTGTGCTCCTCCTCCATGTAATGTCGCCCCCTGTGCTCCTCCTCCATGTAATGTCGCCCCCTGTTCTCCTCCTCCATGTAATGTCGCCCCCTGTGTTCCTCTTCTCTCACTTTTTCTCCCCAATATCTTTATTATATCTTCAATTTTTCTCATTTCCAGTTGTTTCGAGAAGAAATTGATATTGCGCCATTCGTGAAACGTAAGTGACAAATGGGGGGGCCACAACTTCTGAGTGTCATAGTGGCTGAATGATATGGAGCACTAGATGGCGCCACATATCATCGCTGTTTCTTCATACAGTGTCATTGATTGCCAGCACCATGTCCTTGTTCACACTGAGCAATGCGCTGCTGACACTCTAGTGTCTCTTAAGTGTCCATTCAGGTCACATTTTTTACATCCATTTAGCATGTCCGTTTACATAGACATCAATGTTTAAAAAAAACAAAAAAAAAACATCTGTTTTATTCCATTTTTTTTTTTAAGGTGACAAAAACGTGGTATACAGTAATACCTCGTACATTCGCGAGGTTAGGTGACAGAGCGGGTCGCGGATCGCGAGGAATCGCGAATGTTTGGTACAAGCGCTTACAAGCGCTTACAATGCCGGTTTCTAATGTTTAACCCCTAAATATCAATAAACTTTACCCTACAGTACTGTACAGTATACTAAAGTATACTTTACAGTACTGTATATTAATACATTCATTCATTTTTCTTATACACTCACAGTAAAATGAAACTAATTACCGGGTACGTAACGAACAGGACGCTACTACCCAATAGCGAAGGTGTTTTTTTTTATTAAATTTCACAGATCTGAAAAAAAAGAGCAAAATCTATATATGTTAGTTGCCAAAAAAAATATCGCGAATCTGTGAATTCGCAAATTCGGAAACGCGAGTGTACGAGGTATTACTGTATTTTACTTTTGTGTAAAACGGAAAGAAATGGATTTTTTTTTATTATCATTGATCTCTATGTAAACAGACGACCATCCCTGTTTTTGCTTTAAATGGATCAGCTAGACGGATGTAAAAAAACGTAATGTGAATGGAGCCTTATACTGCAGCCAGTGTTTGCTTGTGTGTTGCTGATGGGGAGCGCTGCTTGTTAATGGCGCAGTCCAACACCCTGCAACAGAGGGGTAACCTCAAGCTCCTGGGCCTCAGTGCAAAATCTGTAAGTGTATATTCACATTTGCAGCGGAGTCTCCTCATCTTGCACGTGCTGCTTTTCTGTCCACTGTTTTCAGTTTAAAAACAAGGGACACCCAAAGGAGTTCATTATTGTCAATGGGGTCCATCAAGCTCCTTATTTAACCTTATTTTAGCAGTCTGCCTGTCTGTTGTTCTGGTCCTCTGAACCTAGCATTATGGGGCCCTGGTTACCTTATACCATTGTGTAGAATTGTGGTCTATTTTGTGTGGCACAGGGAGTTTTGAGGCCCCCTCTGGTTCGAGGGCATGGTAGCGACTTCTACCTCTGCACCCTCTATAGCTGTGCCCCTGCGCGGCACCCCCAGCAAGCAGCTGTTCTCAGAGAATGGCGCAGGAAGCAGACAGCTCTGTTCTCTGTGTAGTGACTGATCTGAGTCCCTGCAGTGTAGCCCATTCATGTAAATGGGAGATGATCTGCAGTACCTGGTGTGGCCACTACACAGAGAACGGAGCTGTCTGCTTCCTGCTCCATTCTCTGAGAACAGCTAATTGGAGGATAGACGCTGCGGATGTAGTGAGTGGAGTCAGACATCTTATTATAGATCTTATGTTATAAACTCTGCAACATCTCAATGATTCTAACTGCAGCCTTATTGTTCTGTTCTATTCCACTACAGCGAGAAATCAACCATGGAACAAGACATGAAAAATCTCATGTAAGTGTGTACAGGGGCCACTGCCCGGAGCAGAACCCCAGATCTTATGTCGGTGGGCTCCTCCCTTCTGTAGATTGTCGGCTCTTATGGGCAGGCTCCTCTCTCCTGTACAGTGTCAGCTCTTATGGGAAGGCTCCTCTCTCCTGTAGATTGTCGGCTCTTATGGGCAGGCTCCTCTCTCCTGTAGATTGTCGGCTCTTATGGGCAGGCTCCTCCCTTCTGTAGATTGTCAGCTCTTATGGGCAGGCTCCTCCCTCCTGTAGACTGTCAGCTCTTATGGGCAGGCTCCTCTCTCCTGTAGATTGTCAGCTCTTATGGGCAGGCTCCTCTCCTGTACAGTGTCAGCTCTTATGGGCAGGCTCCTCTCTCCTGTAGATTGTCAGCTCTTATGGGCAGGCTCCTCTCTCCTGTAGATTGTCAGCTCTTATGGGCAGGCTCCTCTCTCCTGTAGATTGTCAGCTCTATGGGCGGCCCTCTCTCCTGTAGTGTCAGCTCTCATGGGCAGGCTCCTCTCTCCTGTAGATTGTCAGCTCTTATAGGCAGGCTCCTCTCTCCTGTAGATTGTCAGCTCTCATGGGCAGGCTCCTCTCTCCTGTAGATTGTCAGCTCTTATAGGCGGCTCCTCTCTCCTGTGTGCGCCCTGGGCGGTCCTCCCCGTGTTGTCGCTCTTTGGGCGGTCCTCTCTCCTGGTTGTGCTCTTATGGGCGGTCCTCCCTTCTGTGTTGTCGCTCTTTGGGCGGCTCCTCTCTCCTGTGTTGTCGGCTCTTTGGGCGGCTCCTCCCTTCTGTAGTTGTCAGCTCTTATGGGCAGGCTCCTCTCTCCTGTGGTTGTCAGCTCTCATGGGCAGGCTCCTCTCTCCTGTAGATTGTCAGCTCTTATGGGCAGGCTTCTCTCCTGTACAGTGTCAGCTCTTATGGGCAGGCTTCTCTCCTGTACAGTGTCAGCTCTTATGGGCAGGCTCCTCTCTCCTGTAGATTGTCAGCTCTTATAGGCAGGCTCCTCTCTCCTGTAGATTGTCAGCTCTCATGGGCAGGCTCCTCTCTCCTGTAGATTGTCAGCTCTTATGGGCAGGCTCCTCTCCTGTACAGTGTCAGCTCTTATGGGCAGGATTCTCTCTCCTTCTCTTCTGCTCTCCCTGATTGTACAATGCTACAGAATATGTTGGCACCATGTCAATAAAGCTTCCCCTGATTCTTGTGGATTCTCACTGTCCTCTTTCTTCTGTCACTTTCAGGTTCTGGGGGAATAAACTCCTGGATTATATGAGGTATGCAAATCAATATAAGATCTTCTAGGATGATTGAAGACATTGTGGGATGCAGTGACGGCTCCTGCTGTAGGGACAGATCTTGGAGCAGGAGTCATTCTACTAGTGAGCGTCTAGGAGGGAATGGAGGAAAAGGAAAAAATACAAGAAATGGACATGTCAGGAAGGCGATACTATTAGTGACCTGATCCTTAGGTTAGGACTCTGCTATCCGACTGATGGGGTCTGACTTTGTACCCCGACCTATTAGCAGATCAGTAAGCTGGGTGTCCCATTCATTGGTCACTGGGCACAGCGCCATATATTTTGTAGTGGCCGTGCCCGGTATTACAGCAGCTCTTTGCAGATCCCTTCCATTCAGTGGTTAATACTGAGCTGCAGTACCCGAAGGGTCACACTGAGGTTTCTTGGGCCCACAATATAAAATGATTTTGGGGTCCAACGACCTCTAGGAAATAGATCATAGTATTCTATGATAAGGGTCTCGCACAGTATTATTTGATATCTTCTAAACACAGCCAGAATTCCTATAGGGTCATAGCTTGGATTTTTTGACACAGACTACATATCCTGTTTCCCTTCACATTGAATGAGATTTAATGAATTATATTTAGTCTGGCTGCATCAACCAGTAGGGGGAGCTCCCTGCATATAGATGTACACAGTGAGCGCCCCCTAGTGGTGGCAGAAAGGCTAGAAATAATCCAAGGAGTCGTCACACCGGACATATGGGGGGGGTCATATATTTATAGATTGATGTTCTATGTTTTGTTTCCAATAGTGTTGAAGATGAAGAAGAATATGAGGATGAAGAGATGCAGATGGGAAGGTTCCCCCCTCTATAGTCTGATCCTGACTAGTGGGATAATAGGGCGTTTGGGGTCATTATGGAGTCCGCACTACAATACTGGATGTGACCCCGAAATTCTCCTGGGATTTATGTGTATTCCATAAGATACAGAAAAAAGTCATCCTGGAAGTGACGGAACCGTCTAGATAATATTTCTCCTTTTTGTCTCTTTCTCCATCAGATTCAGAATCAACTTTCTCCTGGCCGACAACGTTCTCCCAGGACATCCCTGATCCCTCCAGGGTTACAGTATTAGGGTCTTCTATGTTCAGAGCGGCGGGGGTAGTCCTGGGGGGCCAATATTTTACACTGAGCGGACAACCACCATCTTTACTGTATGAGAAGAGATACATTGTAACAACACATGAATGCTGCTTGTAGGGTACACTAAACACAAGGGGGGACCAGATATTGGGGGGACAGTAGTCGTTATTCTTAGGACTTGATATATCTCTTTAAGTTTTATTCCCATTAGAGTGGGAGGTCCTGTAAGTCCATGTATAATTGTGAGGGAAACAGGTTATTACAGAGAATAAAGGGTTAATGATGCTAACTTGAGATGGATTTTTCTATTGCAGCACAGAGTGTTTTTTTTCCAAACGTTTCCAGAAAACCGGACCTAGACACAATTATGTAAGTCTATGGCATGGGGGGGGGGTTGTTATAGAGGGGTTTCCAAATTGCAACTGAATCTAACATACATACTATATATACAGCCACCACTAGGGGGAGCTCACTGCATACAGACTGTATATACAGCCACCACTAGGGGGAGCTCACTGCATACAGACTGTATATACAGCCACCACTAGGGGGAGCTCACTGCATACAGACTGTATATACAGCCACCACTAGGGGGAGCTCACTGCATATATACTGTATATACAGCCACCACTAGAGGGAGCTCACTGCATATATACTGTATATACAGCCACCACTAGGGGGAGCTCACTGCATACATACTGTATATACAGCCACCACTAGGGGGAGCTCACTGCATACAGACTGTATATACAGCCACCACTAGGGGGAGCTCACTGCATACAGACTGTATATACAGCCACCACTAGGGGGAGCTCACTGCATACAGACTGTATATACAGCCACCACTAGGGGGAGCTCACTGCATATATACTGTATATACAGCCACCACTAGAGGGAGCTCACTGCATATATACTGTATATACAGCCACCACTAGGGGGAGCTCACTGCATATATACTGTATATACAGCCACCACTAGGGGGAGCTCACTGCATACAGACTGTATATACAGCCACCACTAGGGGGAGCTCACTGCATACAGACTGTATATACAGCCACCACTAGGGGGAGCTCACTGCATATATACTGTATATACAGCCACCACTAAGGGGAGCTCACTGCATACAGACTGTATATACAGCCACCACTAGGGGGAGCTCACTGCCTACAGACTGTATATACAGCCACCACTAGGGGGAGCTCACTGCATACAGACTGTATATACAGCCACCACTAGGGGGAGCTCACTGCATATATACTGTATATACAGCCACCACTAGGGGGAGCTCACTGCATACAGACTGTATATACAGCCACCACTAGGGGGAGCTCACTGCATATATACTGTATATACAGCCACCACTAGAGGGAGCTCACTGCATATAGACTGTATATACAGCCACCACTAGGGGGAGCTCACTTCATACAGACTGTATATACAGCTACCACTAGGGGGAACTCACTGCATATATACTGTATATACAGCCACCACTAGAGGGAGCTCACTGCATATATACTGTATATACAGCCACCACTAGAGGGAGCTCACTGCATATATACTGTATATACAGCCACCACTAGAGGGAGCTCATTGCATACAGACTGTATATACAGCTACCACTAGGGGGAACTCACTGCATATATACTGTATATACAGCCACCACTAGGGGGAACTCACTGCATATATACTGTATATACAGCCACCACTAGAGGGAGCTCACTGCATACAGACTGTATATACAGCCACCACTAGAGGGAGCTCATTGCATACATACAGATATATATTTCCACCACTAGACTGATATCTGACAGGTTCTCTGTTATGTCTCCAACAGGGAGGAAGTTGAAGAGGCCCAGACCATGTAAGTACAGGGGTACATAGAGCAGCATCATCACATCTTATTGTGTTTTTTTTTTCTTCTGGATTTCTTAGGAGACCAAAACGCTGGTTTAGAAAGTGGTGGAGGAGGAACAGGTGAGTGATAGAAGAATTCTGCAGCCATAAGACCTATCTTTAGGGTCATCTCAGGAGTCGCCTCTTATACATCACACACAGTAGACAAGGTCGTCACAATGTCAGCCAGAGATTGGGGGCAGAGGAAGGTAACCAGCTGTGTAGGGGGGCACAGGGGTCCATACACATCACTGGGGACATCCCCATACTAGAGGGAGATATCCCATAGGGTTACCGGGGCAGGATACATGACCCCCAGCCCACCAGGGACCTCAGGGAATGGAGGATTTATTGGGGACTAATTGTTTTTATTTCCTTCCAGCCGCAGCAGCTGAAAGGTAAGTACAAGGCCGACCCCCAGGAATAAGATCGTTGGGGTGACCTTCATATTGTAGGTTAAGTATATGACCCCCATCCTGAGTGCTGCAGACTCCGCCTGACCCCAATGTAAGATGTGGTGGCTGCAGTAATGGGGGGAAGGGGCAATGATGTAATAACACCGCTGTGTCACCAGGAGGCGCCGCTGTTCTCAGCTAAATCCCATTTCTTTTTTTTAGATTCTGGGTGCTGTTCTCGTGCTGCTGTGTGCCACAACATTAACACGTGAGTACACAAGACCCTCCCACATGGGGGCGCTCTACACCCCACATTCCTTCCTAGTCAGGGTACACAGCATACATTGTGCCACCTCTTTGTCCCCACATCGTACTGCAGGAGGATTCTGCTCTACATCAATCCATCCACATTTTCCACATCTCCGCTTGCTTTTAGAGACTGAACCATTCAAAGGCTCACAGAGGATTGTCTGCACTGATACGTTGTTCAAGTCCTCATGTGTGAGCAGGACTAGACCAGGCCTGCAGACATTAACACTGTCCGGAGCAGAGACTGTGACACAAAATATATTAGGGCTATGGCTCTGTTCACACCAGCATCTTGGTTTCTGTGTATAGCAGGTGTAGACTGACATGGACACATTGCATTGACTTATATGGGATGGCCAGAGTCCTCATGGTTTTCCAGTTACGAGGAACCTTCTAGAAGTCACTGAAGGGCTGTGGTATAACTAAAGTCAGGGGGCCCTGATGTAAACTTTGAAGCTCATCCCTTTGCCGTATTCCTGATAGTGGCCGTTACAGGTGCTGTAGCGGTGTCCAGTAGACTTCAAAGGGATACGACTATGGTACTCGCAACCGCCATCATCAAGAACATGGTGAATATGGCTGAGTTCACATCTGCGCTGCAAGTCCGACTCTTTCCTCCGTCGGTTTCAGCTTAAAACAACGCACCCAACGGTCCATGTGTCCATCGTTCTAGTCCTCCGATGGACCAGAAGAACGGACACCCGGGTGCAAATGTGTACATAGTGTAAGCAGCGTAGCGCCCACCTGCTGGGATATGTAGTTCTCCATCTCCGCCCTGACCTACAGTCCTGCTGGTCGGTGTCCTCCTCCTCCTCTGCCCATTAGGACCTATCAGTGTTTACTTCTTTCCAATTATAATTTTCCATGTAGAAGAAGCCATCAATATGCAGTGCAGATATGAAGGTTGTTATACAGGGCGGGGCTGTGTGGGAGGAGCCTGATCACTGCTTGCCCCTCCCACCCCCACTATAGGTCAGGCTCATGTGATTTCCCCTCTCTGGGTTCGGTTCCTGTTTTATTTCCTGGGGGTTCTTTATATACGAGCCCCGAACGTCCTGATCATTTCTCATCAATGTTCAATTCCAGCAAACATGAGATGCAGCAGAGAAACAGCACAAAATACCACCGCCTGCTGCACCCGACCTCCGCCATCAAGTGCTGTATACAGTGCCACCAGCCCAGCCCACAGTCCTCTGACTTCAAATGCGCCTCCCAGAAGACCTCACTGCTCAGGAACGTCAGGATGCTCTCACTACTTCTGACCACGACTGATACCACCATTGATGCCTGTGCCTGATACCACTGCCTCTACTTAACACCGCTACCTGTGACTGATACCACCACTGCCTGTGCCTCATACCACCGCTACATGTGACTGATACCACCACTGCCTGTGCCTCATACCACCGCTACATGTGACTGATACCACCGCTGCCTCTGCTTAACACCGCTCCATGTGACTGATACCACCACTGCCTCTGCTTAACAACACTGCTATCTGCAAATGCCACTGCTAACTGTGACTATATCACCGCTACCTGTGACTGATACCACCGCTACCTCTGCTTAACACCGCTGCTGTCTGTAAATACTATTGCCTGTTCCTATACCACCGCCACCTCTCCCTATGCTGCTGACTGTTTATACCACCAATTCCTGCACCTGACTCCACTGCTGCCGCCCTCTGCTATATGTCGCTCACACTGCCTCTGATGATGTTACCGATGCCTCCGCCTGACGCCATTGATCACATGCCTGATAACTGTACAGCCTCATGGCCAAAAGTTTTGAGAATGATACAAATATTAATTTTTACAAAGTCTACTGCTTCAGTTTTTCTAATGGCAATTT
Organism: Leptodactylus fallax; assembly: GCA_947044405.1. Lineage (NCBI taxonomy): Eukaryota > Metazoa > Chordata > Amphibia > Anura > Leptodactylidae > Leptodactylus > Leptodactylus fallax. Next base: position 5,041,648 of record CAMRHE010000068.1, on the reverse strand, counting down.
GCATATACTCCAGAATATTATAAAGAGTGATCAGCTTAACAGCAATTACTTGCAAAGTCAATATTTGCCTAGAAAATGAACTTTATCCCCCAAAACACATTTCAACATCATTGCAGCCCTGCCTTAAAAGGACCACCTAACATCGTTTCAGTGATTGCTCCATTAACACAGGTGTGGGTGTTGATGGGCAGGGCTGGAGATCAATCTGTCATGATTAAGTAAGAATGACACCACTGGACACTTTAAAAGGAGGCTGGTGCTTGCCATCATTGTTTCTCTTCTGTTAACCATGGTTATCTCTAAAGAAACACGTGCAGTCATCATTGCACTGCACAAAAATGGCCTAACTGGGAGGTATTGCAGCTAGAAAGATTGCACCTCAGTCAACAATCTATCGCATCATCAAGAACTTCAAGGAGAGAGGTTCCATTGGTGCCAAAAAGGCTCCAGGGCACCCAAGAAAGACCAGCAAGCGGCAGTACCATCTCTTAAAGTGTTTCAGCTGCGGGTTGGGCTACCAGCGTGCAGGCTTGCTGAGGAATGGCAGCAGGCGGTGTGAGTGCATCTGCACGCACTGTGGGCGGAGACTCTTGGGCAGGCCTGGTCTCAGGGGGCAGCAAAGAAGCCACTTCTCTCCAGAAAAAACATCAGGGACAGACTGATATTCTGCAAAAGGTACAGGGAGTGGACTGCTGGGCTGGGGGAAAGTCATTTTCTCTGATGAATCCCCTTTTCGATTGTTTGGAACATCTGGAAAACAGCTTATTCGGAGAAGAAGGGTGAGCGCTACCACCAGTCTTGTCTCATGCCAACTGTAAAGCATCCTGAAACCATTCATGTGTGGGGTTGCTTCTCAGCCAAGGAATCGGCTCTCTCACAGTCTTGCCTAAAAACACAGCCATGAATAAAGAATGGTACCAGAATGTCCTCCAAGAGCAACTTCTCCCAACCGTCCAAGAGCAGTTTGGCGCTCAACAATGCCTTTTCCAGCATGATGGAGCACCTTGCCATAAAGCAAAGGTGATAACTAAATGGCTCAGGGAACAAAACATAGAGATTTTGGGTCCATGGCCTGGAAACTCCCCAGATCTTAATCCCATTGAGAACTTGTGGTCAATCATCAAGAGACGGGTTGACAAACAAAAACCAACAAATTCAGACAAAAGTAAAGCATTGATTCTGCAAGAATGGACTGCTATCAGTCGGATTTGGTCCAGAAGTTGATTGAGAGCATGCCAGGGAGAATTGCAGGGGTCCTGAAGAAGAAGGGTCAACACTGCAAATATTGACTTGCTGCTTTAACTCATTCTAACTGTCAATATAAGCTTCTGTTACTCATAATATGAATGCAATTCTATTTCTGTATGTGATAAAAACATCTGACAAACACACATAAAAACCAGAGGGCAGCAGATCATGTGAAAATAGAATATTTGTGTCATTCTCAAAACTTTTGGCCATGACTGTACATACCCTCATGCTGCTGTAACCCTCATGCTGCTATAACCTTTATGCTGCTATAACTCTCATGCTGCTATAACCCTCATGCTGCTATAACCCTCATGCTGCTATAACCCTCATGCTGCTATAACTCTCATGCTGCTATAACCCTCATGCTGCTATAACCCTCATGCTGCTATAACCTTTATGCTGCTATAACTCTCATGCTGCTATAACCCTCATGCTGCTATAACCCTCATGCTGCTATAACCCTCATGCTGCTATTTTTCTTATTCTGCTATAACCCTCATGCTGCTATAACTCTTATTCTGCTATAACCCTCATGCTGCTATAACCTTTATGCTGCTATAACTCTCATGCTGCTATAACCCTCATGCTGCTATAACCTTTATGCTGCTATTTTTCTTATTCTGCTATAACCCTCATGCTGCTATAACTCTTATGCTGCTATAACCCTCATGCTGCTATAACTCTTATTCTGCTATAACCCTCATGCTGCTATAACCCTCATGCTGCTATAACTCTTATTCTGCTATAACCCTCATGCTGCTATAACCCTCATGCTGCTATAACCCTCATGCTGCTATAACCCTCATGCTGCTATAACTCTTATGCTGCTGTAACCCTCATGGTGCTATAACCTTTATGCTGCTATAACTCTTATGCTGCTGTAACCCTCATGGTGCTATAACCTTTATGCTGCTATTGCCGCAACCCAGATGGACTGAACCAGAGGATAGGAGTAGTAGTGGCAGGTGATGGTCGCTGTTGAGGTAGGGATGGAGGCCACAGGTGATGGAGCAGCCACTGGAGACCCGCTAGAGCTGACAGACTCGTGATCGCTATGATCCAACATGGTGACAGCAAACAAGTCTCTTTTGAAATACAGCACTACAATGGACACTCTATTCGGATGGTGTCACCCAAGATGGCGGCGCTCAGGAGGCCCTGCTGACGCTGTCCTGTAGGAGGGGCTGTCCCACTGACGTCAGTGTTGGTTGGCCTCTTTGAATGTGTGGGAGGAGCTTGTCTGACGCAGGTCTTCCCGCCTGACGCCATTGGCAGGCTAGCGTTAACCTCTGCAGAGCTGTAAGTTTTTGAATGTCACAGTTTCTTTCTGAGGCTTGTGTTAACCCCTTGCGGCACAGGCAATGTCACAGCAGTAAATACAGTCCCGTTATGGCTGACAGTCCTCTGACTTGCAATATGTGGCACAAACTTGGCAAAACAGTTGCAACAATCCACAGTCTTTGCAAAATCCCAGGCAGTGCCAAGGCATCTCAGGCACAAATAAAGTCTCTCAGACAGAAATATACCGGTGTCTCTGCTCACCAGGTGTAGATAGTATTTCTAGGATCTTTACACCATTTGATGTTATGGACATGGGGGTCTTCATCCTGCCGACTACGCCAAAAAACAGTATGCCGCAACCAAGATGGAGGGAATCGGAGGATGGGAGTAATAGTGGCGGACGATGTGCCACCTGCTAGGCCGAGCACACTCAACCAAGCACCCCAACCCCACTCCTGGGCCAGACACTGCTGATGGTGGTGGTAGTCCATTTGGAGACGGGACCTCTCCTCTGAGCCGGTGTGATGGTGTTCGGAAGGGCCCTGATGGTAAGGCAGGCACGACTCAGGAGGCCAGTGGTTACAGTTGAACAAGGTAAGTGCTTTATTCAGCAACTGGAGAAAGGTACAACAGCAGCTTCCAAATGGGGGTAGTAGTACCTCAGTGCCCAATCCCCCAGCCTTGGTCTTCTTAGGAGGGTATCCAGGGATGTTACAGGCTCTATGGCAGACGGCTCCTCCAACTACCACTCCTCTCATGCCTCTCCCAGCTAGAGATACTGGGGACAGTAGTGCAGGGAGTCCTGACAGGGATCTGGTTACCTCTCCTTAGGCCCAAGTCAACTCCTCCTGTCAATGTCCTCCACTGCTCCTACTGGCCTGGAATCCAAAAGCCCTGACAGCCGAACTCCCTTCTCAGGGCTGTGTCTGGATGAGCTGGGGCAGTACTCTCTTCTCCTAGAGGCCGGATGGGCGGCCATTGAGGCCCAGTCTCTGTACTGATGTTCTCTCTGCCCAGGATCACTGCGCAACGGTCGCCCTGGAGACCCAGATCTCCAACAACCCCGCCCAGTGGCCTGTGATTGGCCAGGGCTGGACCAAGGGAAAGGTTTGAACACAGAGGGGGAAAATATCAAGGGAAAGCAGCAAACAGTGTGTATATATATATATATATATATATATATATATATATATATATATATAATGCCATAGAACACAGAGGACGGGACATACCAACACAACCCTGAGACACACACTTAAAGCAATAGCACTCTGGGATGCTGCACTATAACCCTTATGCCGCTGTAACCCTTATCCCGCTGTAACCCTTACGCCGCTGTAACCCTTATCCCGCTGTAACCCTTATCCCGCTGTAACCCTTATCCCGCTGCAACCCTTATCCCGCTGCAACCCTTATCCCGCTGCAACCCTTATCCCGCTGTAACCCTTATCCCGCTATAAGTCTTATTTCGCTATAACCCTTATCCCGCTGTAACCCTTATCCCGCTGTAACCCTTATCCCGCTATAAGTCTTATTTCGCTATAACCCTTATCCCGCTATAAGTCTTATGCCGCTGTAACCCTTATCCCGCTGTAACCCTTATGCCGCTGTAACCCTTATGCCGCTATAACCCTTATTCCGCTATAACCCTTATGCTGCTATAATAAATACTGCTAAGCTTATCGCTGCCACATTTTACTCTCCCAGTCGTTTTATTCTCCTACTACAAGTAATAGTAGGGATAGCGCCCCCGTATGGTCGCACAATTCACTGGCATCCAGCCAATCATGGTACAATATCCAGGGCTTACTAAAGGCTGTCTGTAGCCGCATAATCCACCCGCGGTCCCGGTCTAACAGATTGGACAAAGTTGTGGATTTCCAGTGATGTGGATTCTGGGCGCCATAGTGCAATACGGGGTCACATGATGGGATTTATTGCCCCTCCCAGGAAGTTTATTCCCCAGTAACACAATGGCTGGACGTAAAGGGAGAGACTTGTGGAGTGGAGAATTACTCATAGAGAGTAGTTGGCGCCAAAGGGACCCCAGCACTCGGGGGAGGGGGGGATTATAGTAAAGGCAAAATGGGTTATAGCCCAGGGACCGAGGCCGCAAAGGGGGCCCAATAGAAGGTAATTGCCCATTTGCTCCCATTATAATCTGACCTCATAATCAAGTGCATTGTCATGCAGGGCTGGGGAGTCTACTGGAGGTGAACAGTTCGAGATTCACTTATCCTCACGAGGTTCGCCTGGAGGTTTAGTTCGGACCAAACAGATCCGAACTGGAATTGCTATTAATATACTGTGGGGTCTCTTCAGACCCCAGAGAATAATTATCGGAGTCCAGGGGAGGGGAGTAAGATAACAAACAGTGTCACTCAACTCTCCTGGGCTCCGGTGCAGGTCCTTGTCCTCTTCGGGCTTCCTAAATGACATCATGCCAGCTTCATGAAGCATAGACGCAAGCAGCATAGCAGCCACATGTGAGGTAATTGCTGAAAATGACAAGGCTGATACAATATGGCTGACAGGGGTCTGGTAAGGTACAAGCGTCATCACTCTACTTGATGCTTACTTGGTTACTTCCGAAGCTTCCATTCTAATCTACAGACGGACGGTCCGTCCTCTACTGCCAATAAGGGGGATCTTCAGGCCCTCAGTTTGGGGCAACAGTGGGAGTCACATTGGGGGGATCCGGACCCAGCAGCGACTGCTACGGCTAAATCCAACATCTGTGCCGGAGTTTCTATAGGAGACTCCATCACATTGTCTGCTGAAAATCCGCAGAGGAAAAAGTCCTGCACGGAGAACTTCTCCTCCACCGATTTCAGTTTACAAACAACAGACCCCGTTATAGTCAGTGGGGTCCATCGGTCTCCATTGTTAGTGCTGTTTTAGGGGTCCGCCTGTGTTATTTGGGTCCATTGGGAGAGGCGATACTAGTGTGAACCTATCGTACGTGCACCCAACTATAGCTACGTCCCTGAATAGAAAGGCACTCCAGACCAGCGCAGTTAGTGTCAGCAAAATTAGGCTCTCTACTGTCAGCTGGGCGGTCCCTGACCATCTGCTCCACCCACCTGACAGTAGAGAGCCTAATTAGCATATTGAGCGCTGAAACTAACACCACCGATTGCTCAGGAACAGTCCGGGGGGGGCTACAGAAAAAAAATCCAACTGAGCCAGAATCAGTGGAGCGGCGACTATTGGAGGATGCAGAGTTGGAGTTGGTGAAAGGTCCCCTTTAAATATCCAGGACCTGTCGCTGCCATCTGTGTAGTAATATTTCTCTGCTAACCCATTGCAGGAAACCTACACATTTTGCAATTTTTGCAGTAAGGCAGCAACTCCTCTGCCCTCATGGCCTAAGTGCGGTGTAGACACTAGGTTACAGTATGTACGCCGCTGAACCACTAGAGGGCAGCATCTGGCTTCTGGAGACTGTACAGAATGAACTTGTTCTCTACAAGGAAAATTTCCGCCCCGAAGACGTCTGCGAAACTTCACAAATTTGTACAGACATTTGATGATAATCCAGGGCTCTACCTGCCTGCAAATCACATCGGTACATAATGCAGAAATATCTATAGAAATATTCTCATTGACGTCCAAAGTCTGTTCAGAATTCCGAGTTTATGGATCGGGTTGAATTTGTCAGGATTGTTTTGTCGCAGAGAATAAAAAGTTTCCCGTTCTCCATCAGAAATTACAATGTAGGCCAGAGTCTGGAAAATCTCCAAAAAGTCCTTTATGGGCGGGGACTAGAGATGGGCGAAGCGTCCAAGATTCGTTTTCTTTTGATTCAGGGTCCCTGATTCATTTTGGGTCAAACAAGTTTGGATAGAACCAGAAGTGACATAATTATAGTCTGGGGTCTCTTCAGAGGCCGAGGGGAGGTGCCGAAAATAACAAACATTCATACTCATCTTCTCTCAGCTGTTTTGGGCCTCCTCACAGGGTTCGGGGAGGTCTATTGGTCTCCTCAATGACATCACTCATGACGCTCGGCATGTCCATGAGACCACTGATGCCCAATCACAAGTCTCAGCAGTGACCCAGGGCACATGATGTCACCAGGGGAGCACCGGACACTACGAGGAGGCCAAAAAGAGGTGAGGAAAACTCCTTGTACCAATAGAATTGCAAATAAATACATTTAATAGAATCATTTTATTTGCCAGCAGGATCTTTAGGTCGCCCTTAAGGTCCGGGGCCCGGAAGTGACTTTTACTGCTGCACCCCTTATAGCCCCTGGTGGAAAAGGCATGGTGCTGAATTATTTATTTATTTTAATGCAACGTGTTATTTTTGCAGAAACGTTGCGTTCTCGTGTCTGTTTTTGTTTGGACTATTTCTGGCTGGGGTTCGTCTTCTTGCCCTGTTATTGGGTCTATACTTTGGGCTGTCCATGTGTAGCCCCATTATTGCTGCCGCCTCTTGCTGACCTACAGACAGTAGACAAGGCACCAGCTGGGAGGAAGCAAGTAAGACGGCAAGATCAGACTACACAAGGTCCACCTGTTGTCTGTAACCAGGGGCGACACATCGCTCTCCAGCTTCTCCATTTTCTATTTTGAATGCCTATGAGAATTTGCAGAAACTTACAGGTAACAGGCGTCGTACAAGAGGACGGCTCATTGTAACCCCTTAATGACCAATGGCGTCCATCTGTCTATGGTAACACAATGCAGGGTACGGCGTGCGGTCTATTGGTCATCACTATCTGAGTAATGTTAAAGCCGAGGCTTCCAATGACCTTCTCAGTAACACCGCCGCCGCCAACCCTGCGACATTTCTAGCATTCATAATGAGCCTTCGGCAGCGGAATCTGAAGCGTGTCGAGAAAATAACTTACATTTCATCAGCGGAAAGATAGAACAAAAGGCTTTTCAATGCAGACCCGGCTGGAACGTCAAGAGCAAAGGGCAGCTGCTCTCTGCACACAGCAGGAAGGCAAGGAGTGGGCCCTGGTATGTTGGGCACTTGCTGAGGGCACTTTCTGTGCAGTCTGAAGATGGAGATTCAGGTCTTATCATTAAAATTCACAAGAGCTCATTCAAAGACTAGTGTGGTGACGTGTAGGGACAGAGACGGGGTCTGCAATGCTTGAGGTATGGCTGTGCGACCCCAGGCACAATACAACACCCCCGCTCTGCACTGACTGCAGACGGCCCTGTCGCTGATGCTTTTGGTAGGTCAGAGATGAGAGGCTTCTGAAGTGCCGCTTATCTTTGTATACATTATAGACCATGACGTGACACGTACAGTATACATTACTCACACACATATCAATATTATATATACGACACACAGTGGGCTATAGTGACTTGGCGTTACTCTTAAAGTGGAACTCCAATTCTAAAACCACTTTCCATAAATGGATAGTACAGGTGGATATAAGAAACTTTGTAATATATCTTATTATAGGAATCGGTTTCTTTCTTCACTTATTAGGCTGCTCTCCTTCTCCTTATCTTCAGACCGTCTGTTTGTTTACATAGAGTCTATTTCAGAATTCACACAGAAGTCTATGGAGAAGGAGGGGGAAGACTGATAGATTATTTATTGCCTCTTTCTGTGCAGTGGTAGGGTCTTATCTTGAAGATACAGCAGTGTGCGAAGAGCTCCGTCACTCTCAGCATAGCAGCTGCAGTTATCATTGTGCCTTTTTCTTCCTCCCCTCTCCATAGACTTCTACAGAAAAAGCAACTCTGCCTTATAACTTGAGAAGAAAACAGTCTTCTTCAATAACATATATTATAAAAGTTCTTATATTCACCTGTACTATTCATTTATATTATGTTTTATAATTGGAGGGCCACTTTAACATATAATGTTGTAGTGAGGGGCAGACATACCATAGGGGGCCTACTCCTACCCTGGAATCATCATACCAAAAGTACATTACAGTTTTATTCAGTGTTTCTAACACAAAAATTACCTTTTTGATGTCTTTTTTTCTTTGCTTCCATGCCGCTCCTTGGTGCCTCTGGAGATAGGCTGTGGCCAGAATCAGTCTCCTTCCCCCACTGGCAGCTGACAGTATAGTCCTTTTTATTAGTAGTCTTCTCAGCTATACTGCCACCTAGTGTACAGGCTCTGCTCCTGTCCTGACTAGCAGGGTAGAAAGCTCTATATTGAATAGAAGACTCGCCGCTGGTTTGGACACGAGGCCTGGAGGGCTCTGTATTATTTTTATTAGTGTAAAGGAACGTTGTTGCCTTTGTCAGACTTGTAATTCTCATCTTTTTTTTAAGGCCCTGATGAAAGTCAAATCTACAACCGCTCCAGATTTTCTTCACATCAGTCCAGTGATGGACACTGAGCCCTGACGCTACTTGAGCCCAGGCAGAAGGGCCTTTATGGTCGCCCGAGGTGCTGTATGAATGGTACCTTCAGAGTAGGTGGTTAACCCACAGCCTGGGGCCTTAGCTTGTCAGCAGGGGTGCTGTTGGGTTGCTGGGTCACTCCCCTGTGAGTGCTGAGCTACAGTGATGGTGGTGACCATGCAGTGCCGCACCCAAATATAGGGACCCACTATATAGAGGTCCGTGAAGTGGCCTTATACACCTTGATATGCAGACTAAGAACCTTGTGTTCATTTTGGAAGATTTTGCAGAATATCAATGTATAATACTGGGATGTGCACAGTGTCATATATTGCAGACCGGCTGTGCTTGGATTTGCAGCTCAGCCCCATTTACTTGAATGGGACTGAGCTGATGCTGTACCATGTGACATGACATCATCAGACCAGGGAAGTTACCTCTTTAACTAGGTGATCTGTAGAGGTCCCTGCCGCTGGACCCCTGTCTCTCTCCATTTTGGAGGTTTTAGAATGTGTTTCCCCATAGGTAGGTCTCATGCCGATAAGTAAGACTGTGTACACATTAAGCACATGCATACAGCCACTAGATATGTTAGCACTAGGTCAGGTCAGCCGGCAGCAGGCTCTCCATCATGGCATTACCCTACGTGAGGTTTGCTTACACCATGGCCATAGATCTAGAGGCCGGCAGGGCATTAGGGGCACAGTCCATCAGATCCCTAGTATAAGGGACTGTTCACACAATGAGCTTCCTTTATTCTGCTATAAACAAGACCTGACTGATCAGATATTCTGGATTCTTAATAGTTTCCTTCTCTTAGTCTTCGGGGCTAGTGAGATTCGACAACCTGAGCCAAAATCTCCATTAGTGACTGCCAGATTAAAGGGATTTCACAATCCACAGATCTATTGTACTGTCATATTTTTTTTGTCTAGGAGATCCAACATAAGACACGTCGGAGCGTTTCAGCACCTTGACATTTCCAGTGCCCGCTTTAATGTCAGCCCGGTATTTTATGACGGTTTCAGCTTAAGTGCTGTTCCCGGCCATTAAAATTGCATAGGAAGCCTCTTTAGTGAAATGAGGGTCAGAAGTGAAACGTTATAGGTTTCTCTTTCCAAATGAAATATTTACATGGCTGAAGAAGGTTAAAGGAACGTCTGGGAGAGATATGGTGCCCATTATACTCCATACAGAGCACAGGAACGGGGACACTGCCTAAGAGGGATAAGCGGAGGGGACTCTAAGGGGTATTTCAGGTTAACCCCATGCACAGGACAGTGGGTAACTTGCTGATGGGTGGGAAGAGGGTTTTGACGGTTCAGACACCCCCAAGAATGGGAGTCCCTTGTACCCCCAAATGAATGGAGTGTCTGATTATAACACAGTGACCACAAAGGTCCAGGGCTTGTGGCTGCCTTATGGCCATCTGTGTGTAAGCGCCGCACCCGGCTATGGGTCGTGTCTGGTACTACAAGTGATCTGACCAGCGAACTACATAATCCTGCATAACCCGTGGACAGATGAGGCTTTAAACCTAAAACCTAGCAATGCACCAAAGCAGGTGGAGAAGCATTAAACAACATTAAGTCATCAACCCCTTTAAAAATTAAAGGGGTTGTCCAGGGAGTTTAAATTCACTTACCTGACCCAACAGACTCTTAATGATTGACCTGGGGGCAGTTCCCATTTCCGGCAGTGTCCATTATTCTGTTTACAGGCCCCCTCCCCATCCAGTACCTTGATCCTATTACAGATAAAACTGAGAAATCTGTAAGAAATCTCGGCTCAGCCATCTTCACTTTCTTGTGCCAGGCTGTAAGACGACTGGCTGCAGCAGATCAGTATATTAACCCCGTGTTCTCTGCAGGATGTCTACAAGGTTGTGTCCATATCATTTAGGAGATGCTGCAGACAGTGAGGCCGCACACGTCTTATTTTTTACGCGGTTTCTACGTATTACCGCACACCGTGTATGATAACCCTGAGGCCGATGTAACACACATCACTTTGTCTGCTCAGTAACATGTTTGACAGACACAATTTCCATTCATTCAGCAGATCTGCAGGGAAGCGAGTCCATTAGGAGAGGATTTAGCCGTCGCGACCATATACACCATATGGCCGAAGAGCTTTACCAAGTGCTATAATCGAGCTCAGCCTCAGGACACGGACACATTGCTGAGAAGGCATTGGCCGCTGTACACACAGCAAAATTATTCTTGGATCGGGGGGGTCTTTTGGGGCAAATTCAACATATTGACCAATTCAATACAACGCCCTCCATTGTCCATATATGATGTGGCTATCCAGCTGTTGAAAGACTCCTAGTGTGCACAGAGAGCTATTGGCTGACCATGCTGGGAGTTGTAGTTTTGCAATCGCTGGGGACGTTTGCCTTAGATGAAATGGTCAACCAATCCCTAAGGTTCTAGTACTGGTTTAGCTTCAGTACTGCAGCCCAGTGACGCAGTGGTCGGCGCTGTTGTCTTGCAGCTTTGGGGTCCAGGGTTCAAAACTGACCAAGGACTTGTGTAAGGAGTTTGTATGTTCTTCCCGTGTTTGTGGTGGTTTAGTCCGGGTCTTCCAGTTTCCTCTCACATGCCAAAAATATACAAATAATCAATGGGGTCCTCCAGGCTGTGTGTGTAACCGATGTTTCAGCAGACCAGCTCTCAGTCATTTGTATAACCCGACCGCCCCAAACGATGGAGAGCCCGGCCCTAGTGCGACCCTAATGTAATAGGCACATTCCCTGCACTTGCAGATTCAGTGGGGAAAAGCCCATTACAAGTGTTTGTCATTCCGGTGGCATTTAGGATGCCCAGCGACCACTTTACCAGGAGGTCACTATTGTATTTTACTGCCCATTTGATGCATTTGTGCAGATGTAGTTTTCAGCACTAAGGGAATGGAAGCAGAAATTCTGCCCAGGTTTCACTTTCTGTGAAAAGTGTTGAGGGAAAAACCATGATACATTGCCACCGCGGTTTTTTCCCACATCACTTTTTTGCTGTGTGACGCTACGGGGGCTGTAGCCAAAAGGAGTCTTGCACCAGAACCCATAACTGGATCAGGTGACCCTAACCTACTTAACAGTGTTTTCCCCTTGTTCAGGGCTGGGGTGATATGCTGGTTCTGGTGACACTAACCTATCTATCTGCAGGGCTGGGGTGATATGCTGGATTCTGGTGATACCTTCCCTTTTTTTCTGCCGGGCTGGGGTGATTGCTGGTCTGGTGACACTAACCTATCTATCTGCAGGGATGGGGTGATATGCTGGTTCTGGTGACACTAACCTATCTATCTGCAGGGATGGGGTGATATGCTGGTTCTGGTGACACTAACCTATCTATCTGCAGGGCTGGGGTGATATGCTGGGTCTGGTGACACTAACCTATCTATCTGCAGGGCTGGGGTGATATGCTGGGGTCTGGTGACACTAACCTGGTTTTCTCCTATCTATCTGCAGGGCTGGGGTGATATGCTGGATTCTGGTGACACTAACCTATCTATCTGCAGGGCTGGGGTGATATGCTGGGGTCTGGTGACAGTAACCTATCTACCTGCAGGGCTGGGGTGATATGCTGGGTCTGGTGACACTAACCTATCTATCTGCAGGGCTGGGGTGATATGCTGGGTCTGGTGACACTAACCTGCCTAACATGTCTGCATTGAATCAGTAAGTCATCTGCTACTGCCACTTATACTAGAGAGTCTATGCAGCAAATCGAGACAGGATTAAGGCCTGCTTCATATTGCAGATGGTTTCTCCGGCCACTACGGAGGTGTGTATGGGGCCATAGACATGAACGGGTCTGTATACTATCTGCCATTGTGGACAATATACTGAAGACAACTCGGCTCGTGTGTATGGGGTGATCCTATTGTATCCGCTGGGTGAATTACAGAGCTGTGATATAAGTGCTGTACTCACATAGGAGCTTCTCCCGGGCGCTGCGTTTTCACAGTAATGAGGGGGCTGGCACGAGCGTCTGGCTACAAGGCAATCTCGGCTCGGATCTTCCATCACACCCTGCAATCGATTCTCGGAAAGCAAAGGAGGAAAAACAAGCCAGAAATGTCACAAAAAGTCATAATTTATTTATTTATTTTTTTTTTTTTAGTCGCCGACCACGGTCTCTCACACTCAGGTGCGGTCCTGGACCTTGGCGGCCAGAGAAAGAATTAAATGCTTTACAATTCTGGAAAAAAAAAAAACAAAAAAAAAAAAGCAAATGACATTTCATGAATTATTGAAACCGCTGAGCTCCGACACAGAAGCGCTCGAAATGTTTTCCAAATGAGCTCCACACCTACAGAAAATAAGGTGCCGCGTGGATTAGCATCAAACATGTACGCACAGTGAATGACACCTGGAGAGGACGACGACATCTTAGAGTCTCGGTTATACCAGCAGCGCCTCTTGTGGTTAATGGAGGAACATCAATTAAGGTAAAAGGTTCTGCACCAAGTGACTGGACTGACAAACCACATGCCAGGGGCACTTATCGTATACACACACTTCTAGGAATATATATATATATAGCTATAGATCAGCCTACACAAAGTTGCTCTCAGATTCAGGGATTGCATGATCAGACATTAGGTAAACCGGACAGTCACACTTTACAGCTCTGCTGCACTCTCCATCCCCTATTAATAGTTACAGGAAAAGCAATAGATTCTTAAAGGGATTGTCCATGATTGGAAAAAATTACCCAAATAATATCACTCTTGTCTATAGACTGTGTTGAGTATTGAAGCTCAGTCCCATTCGCTTGAATGGAGATAAACTGCAATACCTGATACAGCCTGGAATGGTGCCAATGACCAGAACAGGGGCTCGTGTCCCCCATCTGAAGGGACTTGGCATGCGTACACACTACCTCTCCATTCACAGTCTACAGCACTCCGATATCTTCCTCAATCCCATAGACTTTAAATGGAGTGACAGCAGGCCTACGGGACAGAGGACTCCCTCCCATCCTCCTGATTGGGGAGGTCCCAGAGGTGGGTCCCTCAGAGATCAGGCACTTGTCCTGTGATAGGGCAACCCCTTTGAGTATATGAGACATTACATTTTCAGCAGGAGATGCTGCCATGTTTGTATACCACAGGTCATTCCCATTTCTGCCACCCCCCACCCCTTTGGTTGGCATCACAGGCAACTATTCACACCCACCCTCTAAACACACATATTCAATGTGAAAGTAATTGGTTACATGTATGTTGTCCTTATGGCTGACGTACGTACCTGGGTGGTCCCTGTATACATCCTACACAGGTGAATCCATACCTTACCTGTGTATACAGCAATCTAAGTTGTGTGTCTAATACAGGATTGGACCTACCTTCGCAGGACATACACAAGGAAGACCTTGGTCATGAAGGCACTAACTTGGCCCTAAGCCACCCATAGACAGTGTGGACAGATCCTGAATTTTCCAGCGGCATCTATGGTGGGTCTAATGGGGGAGATCAATGATATTGTGGTGGGGGCCACAACCCCCATCCCATACCTCGCTCGCCACATTGTGTTAAGGTGGACAGAGCAGAGCAGGCAGCGGCAGGGACACCTCGGCCAGTTTTATAGTCTCATACTGAATATTTTAACAGGCCGGGCCTAATGTATGGGTGTCAGTTTTTGCAGGTTTATGGGTGATATTAGAAAACAATGTAAGTTACATTACTTGTGGAATATCCCCTTTAAGCTCGATACACTACAGCAGGCGTGTGGCTTGGCTCAGACATCTGGTAGCAGCGGCATCCTGTCAGAACCATGCATGTGGCTTACAGATGACAACAGAGGAGGCAAATCCAGCCCAAGAACCTGCAGTAACCTCTGCAAAATGCTGACAATGTGAATAAAGCCAAAGAGGGCAGAAGAAAAAGGGAGTCTCTGCCCCATCTCAGTCTACGGCTGCCATATCTGTAAATGGGCTCCTTCAAGTCAAGAGGGTGGAGAAATAATGAAGTCATTCAAGCTCTGCAGGCCCCAACCCGGCCCCTCCATTATGAAGAACGTCCCTTTAGCCGTAGTCCAGCAGTTGCAGTGACATTAGCAGGGCTGCCGGATGTCAATCACACTGGAGAGGACGGGGCGCGCAGGGCATGGCTTAGTCCATTATCTCTCTACCAACTTGATAAGAGGCCAAGAAATAATAAAAGCTATTTTTCTGCAGATTGCAGCACCAGATGCGTTAAAATGCCACCGGAGGACAAGATATGACAACTATGGAGGTACTGACGGCAGTATGGGAGGTGGAAAGGAGCCGACAGGTTCTCCTTAAAGGGGTTTTATAATCTAATATAATGTGTGTTTGTATGGGATATAAATATATATAATAAATATATTTAATATTTAAAAAAAAATATATATATATATATATATATATTTTAATATTAAATATAATATATAATTATATTTAGTATTAAAAAAAAAATATATATATATATATATATATATATTTTTTTTTTTGTTATATATATATATATATATATATATATATATATATATATATATATATATATATATATATTTTTTTTTTTTTTATATATTTAATATTAAAAAAATATATATATTTTTTAAATATTAAATATATCTCTCTCTCTCAATATACTGCCAGCAATCCCTCCTCCATTCCCCAGGTCTCCCATTTGTCTCCACAGAATATGACCATTCAACCAATCACACACGGTTACTATACAGGCAGTACAAAAAAAACAAACAAAAAAAAAAAACAAACAAACAAAAACACCACAAAAACGTGCAGGCAGGCGGTGAGCTGAGTGTTCAGTGGTTACCACACTTTATGTAACAAATACAGATCACACGGCATTAGTTATAGATCTCCTTGTGCATATAAAACTACAAAATGTCCAGAACTTTTTCAATCATTTGGTTAAACTGATGCAGTCCAAAAGAACGAGGTGGTGGATCAGGAGTGGCGTGGGGAGGGTTACAGGCCGAAATGTGCAAAAAATAAAAAAAAAAGTTACAGTAACAAAAGTAGTAATAGAGGATGTAAGAGGCAGCTCAAGCCACGCAGGCTAAGGCTGTATTCAGACAGCGGTACAGAACGTCCGTAATATACCGTCTGTATTGCGGCCTCAACTAGCAGCATCACGATCTAGGACGCTGTAAGTTCAGGTCCTTACACTCACGATGAGGACGGGATTTGGGACCGAAATAAGCAGCCTATCATACAGATGGATGACGGCTGTCTGAATGCGGCCATATTCACAACACTTTGCTTTCCAGCTGCTGTGATACTACAACTCCCAATATACCCTGACAGCATGAGGAGTACAACTTCCCCCTTTACGGTGAACCTTTCCACTCAGCTGACATGTTTAGCAAACACTTGTATCCCCCTATAACAATACCGGGGCGTCCCTTCTTAAGACTCTGTGCTATACATTCCTCTGTTAATCCTCTAGGAAACGCAACTGACAACTGGGTGTTACCATTAGTCTGACAGCCCTACTGACATAGGGAATAACACCCACTTGTTACAGTCCTACATTTCCAGGAGGCATAACAGAGGTGCAACACCGTTCTAAGAAAAGACGCTCCAAAACGAGTATATTATGTGGTACACAATTATTTACTAAGACAGACAGGGCGGCAGGTCCTCTTTAACCTCCGCTGGCCTGGTTATGCTGGGAGTTTTAGTTGCACATCACAGTCCAGATACTTGACCATACCACCCGTCAGTGCCCGACGCAAGATGCTGACCATCAGGCATGGCACATACCTGCGAGTGGGCAGAGGTCATAGACGTGCACCTAGCCATGGTTTTAGTAGACTTTCAGGGTAGCGTTCTGCTGGCTCGTTCTGACAAGTGCGGTTTGTTACTAAGGTACACTTGAGAAGTTTGATATCATGTTGTCTGGAGCTAGGATGGCTGAATGGCTGTACACCACATGAATAGTACACTGATCGGGTTAGACAGAGTCTGTGCAGTTTGCCGCTGTGTGCATAGATGTCCAAAACGACTCGGTGTGTCCAGTGTCTTCAATATCTCATGGTGCTGGATGCTCGGAAGTAAGACAGAAACTTGAAGCACAGACTAACCACAAAGTACCAGATGTTCCTTGCCATTTGTGACCGGGCAATGAAGACGCGCCAGATGAGGACGACCAGGATGGTGTTGAATCCATAGCGAATGTTCCTTAACCTAAAACAGGAGATTAAAGAAACAAAGGAGATATTTAGTCCAGCATATAAAGGGTGTCTGCACATGACACGAGGGTCACACCCGCATCAGGGGTTTCCGTACATTCCGTCATAGGACATGAATGGAGCCCGAGCGTCCGCACTGACTATAATGGGGTGCATCAGGTGTCGGATGAAAAAGCCCGACTGCCGATTCTTCACAGACGCTGAGACTCTGACACAGCCTTAGGTGAAGATCGGCCAAACTTGCAGATTTCAGCGAGACCGTACAACCAAATTGTGTATGAGGTCCAAACTGACTCTCCCCCCAATAGCAGGGAAAAGAAAAGAATTGGGATGTTGTATTTTTTTGCATGATCCTTTGCTCCCAAGGCTTATTTCCACCTCCATACTGAACACATGCATACTCAGCCAAGTGTACACGTAAATGGGAAGGGGGGGGCACTTAAGACTCCAGAAAACCCCATTATCAATAAACCTAAGAAAAATTTAGGGACGTGAAGGGGTTTCCCAGTTCAGGGTGTCAGACGTGTGTCGTGGCACTCCAGCCATGAGGTGCATCGTCCCCCCCATGTGGTTGGGTACATCATTGCTGCAGAGGTCCCCCGATCCTCTGCAGTGACGACATACCTGACCACGCGCTGAGGTCAGTGACTGGCTGCAGCGGCTACATGGAGGCCTATGCATGTCATGAATGGAGCGACAGTACAGACAATTGGGCGTGGACCAGGGAGCTGCAGCTGGGACAGGAGAGTATGCCGTCTTATTCTAACACTTCCCTAAATTTTGTCTGGGGGCATCTTGGAAAGAGATATAGAAAGCAAATTGTGTTATATAGTTCAAAATGTTATCCAAATGTGAAGCGATGCCAGCGTATTAGACGACTTACTTGTTTAAGTGCTTCCTGGCTGCAGGGAGTCCTGACATCTCTTCATTGAGAACGTACTTTTTGGTTCCCATACAATAGTTTTCCATATATTCTGCCCAATGCAGCTGCCGAACATCAAAGTTGAATACCTACAAGTAAACATAAGCCGCCATGAACTCCTCCAGTTTACAGGAAAGGTCCGCAATCCTTAGAATGGCTCATGAATATCACAGGTTGGGCTCTGAGTCCCAGAACCCCCAGGATTACCAGCTGAAGGGTTTGAGGCAGCACCAGAAATGGCACAGCGCTCTGCTCTGTGTAGTGGCACAGAATGGTACTGCAGATCTCTATTACAGTGAATGGAAGAGCGCTGCAGTACCATTCTAGGCCACTGCACAATGTATGGCACTGTGCCATCTCCAATCGGTTCAGTCGATCATTTTGGGGGTGCCAGGAGTTGGATAAGTTATTAATATAGACAAGTCAGAACCCAAATTTGAGGTCAGGTAAGGGTGGACACATCTGTATGTCCTTCTTTATAGGGTCTATCACTTTTTCACACACTTATTGCAGTTCAGGTCATGTGACCACATCTGTGACGTTTCATTTGCAAGCTCCATGCGAGCACCGAGGGCTGCAAATGAAACATCACAGCACCATATGACCTGTCACTACAACCCTTGTCTATTCCAGTGCATTGGGACCTTGTCTATTCCAGTGCCTCTAGCCCCACCCCCTTGCCCATCACTGCTGTGCGTGCGCTGATGTCATAGAGGCAGTGGATTTGCACATCAGAGCGATCAGGAAGGGGCGGGGTTACAGGCAGTAGGCGTACACTGCCCCTCTGAGCGCGATCCCAATGTGCTGGAATAGATAAACGGAGGGGGTTGTAGAGTCACTTGGCTTCCAACAGGTCACATGGTGCTGTGACGTTTCATTTGCAGGCTTCCGTGCTTGCACACGGAAAGCCACAAATGTGGTCACGTGATCTGGATAAAAACCATGTAAAGTGCAACAAATTTGAACCTCCCATTTTCAGGAACACACTCAAGTCTATGAGGGATCCCTGAAAACGGGGGGTCCCATAGATACAAAACTGCCATGAAAAACCACGGCGTGATCTGGACGCAACGTTCTATCCTCACCTTTTTGTCGTCTGGATTGAGCTGGTTCATTAACATGTTGGTGTTGTCATTACTCCACACCCAGGAGTTACTTGTGAAATACTCCAGTAACATCATGGCTTTATGTAGACGAGTGATCGTCTTCATCATCCTTAACCAAGGGGGAAACGAAGAGAGAAGAGAATGATTACTGCACCCCAAGAGTGAGCTAAACTAGAGGGGAGAGAGAGCCCAACGTCCAAGACATTCCGGGCTGCACAATTGTGTTTTCAGCTCTATAGACAAGTATCCAGTTTAGTTCATGACACCAACCAAAAGCAGCGTAAAAGGAATAGTAATGAAATATGCATCGTAGCAAAAAACACAAGAGTGCGGGGAAATGATCAAGAATCTGCTCTGATAAGACCCGGCCTGTTCTTCCACTTAAGGAAGGTTTTAATTTGCAAATGTAATGGAAAGTAAAGTAGGACAGACAGACAGGGAATACGGAGCGCTCAGGATTAGGTCAGCTCGGAGCCGGAGAGATTCTGCTAAGCTTTGGACACGCTGTACTGTACATGGCACACGTTACCATTACCGGCTGAGGATCGTTTCCTTTTCCTCGCAGCTGTCTGTTCTGGGAATTGTAGTTCTGCAAAAACCATGGGGGAATGGCTGGAGGCCGCTACTTAGAACGGATCTGTATCTGCATACTGTGCTCTATTAGATAGTAGGGGGTGCACGGCATAAGGAGCAGGAAAGCAATGAACGCTATAATCCTAGCATTTCCTTTATTTAGGGGTTTCCTGGCCCTAAAATTTTCACATCAATGACCTATTCACATGATAGACCCCCACAGGTAGCCTGACACCCAGACTTTACACAGATCTTCTGTCCTAGCAATCTCTGGGTGCCAGAAGCTGCTAGGGGTCGGGCAGCATTCAAGTAATAGGATCGCTACTGCAATTCCCCGGAGGCACCGCTATGCAGAGGATGGGGCCTACTTAAATAGGAGCCCATAAGCAGATTTTGGCACCTGGAGACTGCTGCAACAACGGATCTGTGCAGGGTCTGGTTGTCAGACCCCCCACAGATCACAGATCCTGCAGATAGGTCATGAGTAGGAGAACCTTAAAGGGGTTTCCCAGCCCCAAATAGATTTTAGTGGTCAGAATGCTGCACACTGAGCGCTCCTCAGGACCTCCGCTCAGACTGACTGACCTAGAGGACTTCTGAATGGACAAAGATCAGTCAGTAACCGCAGAGGGGAGGGGCTGAGGAACATTCAGGGCCCAGAACCTGACGTGGCCCCTACCGCCAAGGTACCTCCAATTGTGACACTAGGGACAATAAAACAAGAATTTGTCTGCCATTGTCCTATACATGCACCTTTAACCTGTGACCAAGAGAGTTTCCATTAAGATCAAGATGGAAGGGGTTGCAAAATGCAAATAAAGGGTCAAAAGCAAGCAAGGACTATAGGTTTGTCTGCCAGGGCAAGGGGAGTTTGGGCTAAAAGTGCGTTGTGTGACCCTCCAGCAGAGGCATAACTAAAAACCCTGGGCTCTAATGCAAAATCTATAATGTGGCCCCTACTTACCTTGCACTATTTAGAATACTGCTATATTTTATGGGGTCAAGGCACCCCTCAGCTAGCTCTGCACCCCCTAGACAGACAGCCCTACCCACCAGCATCCACTACATGGCTCATATCTTGTGATACGAGGATTTCCCATGAATGCAGTCCATCAAAAATGCTCCTTCACGGTATGAACAGAGGCATAATTGAGAAATCCAGGGCCCCAATGCAAAATCTGCAGCCTGCCCGTATCCCCTCTGCACCAGATACCATAGGCTATTTATAATACTGGTGACTAGTTTAGTAAGAGTCTTTAGACCCCCTCGGACACCAGGGTCCGAGCACTAGCGCTACCTCTGCACCCCATATAACTATTCCCTGAAATAGTCATTATCTGCTTATTACAGGGCTGTATATCGCTAAGCTATGCAGCCCCCCAGGCAGTGGAGATGTATTAGGAAATCCGGCAGAATGCGATGTGTTTCGGGTGCCTGACACTTCCTGCTGTCAGGAGATTTAATGGTGTGTACGGGGATTTATCAGAGGCCGGGAGGAAAGTGGATATTGATAATAAAGCACTTAACCTAAATGCTTTCTCTGTTTGAGGAGATTACAAAGAAACGTGTTACAAGATCTCTTGGCAGCGAGTGCATGTGAAAGCCACGGGGTAAATTAATGGGTGATTTTTTTTTCAGGAACTAAATGCATTTTGTTTCCCAGGCTTAACCCGCCCAAGGAGACCAGACGAGTCTGTTTTATGGGGAAAAGGCATTTGTGTGTTTCTCCATTCTTACAGAAAATATCCACCTTTATGGTTTGACAAGTGGCCACCACTAGGGGCGCTGATGAGCTTACTACAGGCTGCGTTATGGTAGTATAGATGTGTGTGATAAGCTCCCCCTAGTGGTGGCTACAGACAGACTAAATTTTATATCATTTACAGGGGTTGTCCCATTACAGATACTTACCCTGCCCCAATCCTGTGGCTAGGAGATAAGTGTCACATTACAGGGATCCGACCACTGGCTCCGCCAGTGATCAGGAGGATGGGGGTCCGAAAATCCCCCTGATTCTCCATTCACTTATATGGAGTTGCTGGAGACTAATCTCTGGATTAGAGCGCTGGTCACACTAATGCTTCATTCAAAGTAAGGTTGCAGGGGGGCATTGTGGCCCCGGTTCTCCCGATCACTTGGGGCCCCAGCGGTCGAACACCCAGTGATGTGACACTTATCCCCTATCTAGGGAATAAGTGTCTGTAAAAAGGGCAACCCCCTTAACCAAGCCTATGCAGGGAATTTGGAGCTCTGTATCAGATAAAATGGAGTCCTGACCCAAATACAGAAATATCAAGGACTAAATATGCAAAAGATTTGGACCCATTAAGCAAAAAGGGTGCAATGTACTTGCCACGGCGCTCTCCTTGTTTAGCTGGGGCCTACATTTCAGGAAAATCCATAGTTTCTTTCAAATCCTCTCTCTTGGGCCAGTTTGACATGAGCCTATTATGGGTGCAGTTTTGGGGCCTGGACCTGCTGATCCGAACTGGGACATCTAACAATATGGATACAAAAAAGTGCTTGCAATACACTTGTGTGCAGCTGGCCTATCTATATCCACACGGATGTAGTACTGGAGGTGGAAGGAGGTAGGGGATAAAATAAAGTCCTTTATAAAAACATATAGAGTGTCCCCTATTAACCTCCAGAAATCTGAAATAAAATAGGACCATGGAAGATGAGCATAAAGGGGTTTGGAAAGAACATGGCTACTTTCTTCCAAAAACAGAGGCACGCCGGTCTCCATATTGTGTGCGCTATTTCAGCTCAGCTCTATGCTCTTCCATGGAGCCGACCCACCCGCCATTTCTGGAAGAAGGCAGACATGTTTTACTAAATTCTGTACAATATCGTGGACGGGGTAAAAACTAAAGCACTGACGGGGATCACTGAAGCAGTAAAGTGTGGAGCGGTCCTGGTGGGATTAACAAACCTTTAAAGAAAATTCCACTTTTGAGCAGCATTTTACAAGGTATATCCACAAAGCCCACCCCCTATATACAGGTCTGTGAAACTCGTGTACGCACATCCTTTCAGACATGTCGCTCCTCCTCGCTACATGGTAACTCTAGAAATTAGAAGTAGTAAACTTTTCCCAAGTGTACATTCATTTCAACGGAGGGGGTTGTCCGAGACACCCTGGGGAAAATCTCCACTAAAACACATTGGGGTTGATTTATCGAGACTGGAGTATTATTTATTGGGCTTGATGATACCTGCGAATGCGGAAGATTGCCCAAATTCGTGACAAGACGCAGGCCCGGTCATAAATCCAGAGCCTTCTCCGCCAGGTAGCCAGGATCAGATGATCTGCCCATGCCTGGTCCGCTTTTTGCGGATTGACAGACAAGTGACGCAGAGTCCCAGTAAATCTTCCTTTTAAAGGGGCTCTCCAGCTTGGGGTTATACCTACCCACTGGAAGGGTCTCTTCACGATAAACTGTATCTACTGGGATCCCCCGTGATCACCTCTAATCTGTAGGGAATGGAACAGTAAGTGCTTAACAACTCTGCAGCACCACCACAGGGGAAATGAGGTATTACACAGAGACCATTCACATCAATGTGTTGTCTATGTAAGGCAGGACATGTCCGGTCCTCCAAAGTGAGAGACACTCTTTGTAACTGCTCTCCATTCTGACCAAGAAAGGAGAATCCCGAGGATTCCCCTCTATTAACTCAGCATCACAAAGGTTTCCGAAAATGGATTTTTGCTCACTTGACACGTCCCTGTGCTTCCAAAGTGTGAAATGTTGTTAAAAGTGGAAATCACTAAAAGGTTGCCTCTATAGCCACCGGCAGGTCCGCCATGTCTTGGCCTAAGACCTATGCACATTATGAAGCCTATAGAAAAGTGCGGGAAGTCTACCTTACCGGGGTGCTAATAATGGCATCTAGGAAGCTTCTAGGTTAACAGAAAATGTGCAAAAAAAAAAAAAAGCGCGAGCTACTTAAGCTTGTGACCCGCGGCGTTATATTACCTCACAGTGACCCAAATACTGAAAGCGTCTTACTGCAGTGAAAAGAAGAGAGAATTGAGTTTACGGGAGGAAAAAGAACTGCTCAGTCAGCGCTACGAGGCCAATTCCAGGCAATGAATCAGCTCCTATCTGGAATGCTCAGCTGTCTTAGTAGGGATCCTATTTAAAGCAGCCTTGGAGGAGGCTAAGGGAGCGGATCTATGTAAGAAGGATGCTACTCTAAGGGGGAGAAGAAAAAGAATTAAAGAAATTATGCTTGTGCCTTTGCAAGCAGGGGTGAGCCCGGGACACCAGCCGAGGACATCATTAGGATGCGATAGCGGGAATGGATGTTAGACCCTCTCCGCCATCACCCGCAGGAACATGGAACATGACAGTGTGGATAACCAATGCATATAAAAATGACAGTATCATAGCTATGGAATAAAAAGTAGTAGCAGTGATCCACGCCTACAGATCTAGGAGGCTTTCAGCCATAATATATTAATAGGGTCAGACAGATAAATGCACTT